>PVKP010031708.1:0-26698 GCA_004027715.1 Plecturocebus donacophilus | reverse complement strand
GGATCCCAGGCCTGAGGGTCTCTGAGCTATGGCTCACAGGGGCCCTTTCTGGAACCTTCCCTTCAGGGAGGCCTGGTGGGAAGGCCCAGCCCGGGCCTGTGCTATCTGGAAGGTGGTCCCATCAGGCTGAGCCCATGGCCAGGGGCACAGTTGGGCACCTTCTAGGTGACGCGGAGGTGGTGCTCTGCCTGGTGTCTGCAGTGGGGTCCCAGCTGGTGGGTTACGGGGACAGGGCTGCCCTTTGGAAAGGGGAACAATGCCTTGTTGACATCTGTTTGTTGCTCTGGTTAGCTCACGTTTCATGACCCTGTGACTGAGGCTTGCTTCAGCATGGGAAAATGGAAGAGCTCTAACTGTCCCAGCAGGCTGGTGGTGACTGAGGTGGCGACTGAGATCGGGGAGTCCCAGCAGGGCCAGACACAGCCCAGAGCCAGATGATATTGATGTCCAAGGTGGAGTGGAAGGGACCGCAGGGTAATCGTGATCATTTCCTCCAGCCGTTCTCAGACGTTTAGACATGTGTGTGTTTCATCCTCTCATCAGCTCTGTGAGGAGGTAGCAGGAAACCGAGACCTCAAGAGTTTAAGGTCATACAACTGGAACCCAGGCAGCCTAGCTCTAGAACAACCTCCAGACATCACGATGACTCCTTGGTGGGGTTTGAGCAAGGATAGCGAACACTTACATGGTGCCTGTTGTATGCCAGGCACTACTCTGAGCCCTTCGTGCAGGTGAGCACTCATCCAGTCCTCACGATGCCTCTGGGAGTGGTGCTGTCATTGTCCCCATTTTACAGATGAGCAAACTGAGGCCCAGAGAGGAGAGGTCTCTACTTACCCAGCTTGTAATAATAATGGTGGAGCCAAGATTTGACACCAGGCTGCCTGGCTCCCGAGTATGACTGCATGTGGCTGGTAAGCAGGGTTTTTGGGGCTCCAAAGCAGAATGTTAGAAAGGCCCAAAGTGGCCAGGCTGGCTCTGAGTGGAGAGGAGGGCCTTGCAGAAGAGAGCGTGTGGACAGAGCAGCCAGCCTGACTGGACTGGGGCCACTTCCGGGAGCGTCCTGGGCCAGCTTCCTGCAGACCTGTCTCCGGAGGAGCCTCGGCAGATCGCTTCTCACCTGCCCTCAGACCTGGGGTAGTCACCTCAGCCTCCCTGCCTGAGACCACCTGACCCTGCAGGGCGCTCTGTCTTGGCCTGCGGTGAGGACTTGATCACAGCAAGCATGAAGTCCAAAGTCCACCTTGGAGCAAGCCGCCCACCCTGCCTGGCTTCCGACCTTTGGCACACACCTCTTCTTTCTGCTTGGACCCCCCGCCACAATCAGTGGTTTTTCAGGGCTGCCTTCCCCAGTCGGAGCCAGGGTTTGCTCCAGCTGGTCAGCCAGGGTGCCTTTGCCTCTCTGCCTTCTCCACACACATTCACCTCCCCTCTCTTGTAAAAGCAGAACTGAAGCCATCATACAGGGATGACGACGATCTTAGAAAATTAAGAAGGAAATGAATCCTCCCAGAATCCCACCACCTGGAAATCACCAGGTGGAGGGGTGGAGCCCTCGACCCTTTCTCCTAAATGAGTGCCTGTGACAATAGGTACCCAGGGAGCAGGAGGAACATTTCTTCTAGGTTGGCCTCCACCAACCAGATGCTGGCCCACGCTTCTAACAACCCGCATCATGTAACAAGAAGGCTCTGCCCCATGTCCCTGGGGACCACATTGCCCCTGGTTGAGAACTGCAGTGTTCATTCATTTAATCATCACACCTACCCCATGAGGTCCCATTTTCTGAGCAGGCGGGGGCCGCCCGGGCTGGCACATGACAGAGCTGGGAATCCCTGCACCATCCTACAGTCACGGTGTTTCTTCAGAACTGGCCCAGAGGAGGGATGAAAAATGGTGTGGGGGCTTTAGGAGCCCTGTCCCCGTGTCTGGCACGGTGTGGGGCCAAGAGCTGGTGGGCCACAGCACCCCAGGGCCCCAGAAGGAAATCCTGGCTGGCTCAGGCGTTGGCAGGCTCCCTGCTACCTTTGATCCCTCCCAACTGACTTCCCTCTCGCTGTCCCTGCCTTCGTCCTGATGACTCAGGACTTCAGAGATCTAGTTGTTGAAAAGGGGACTTACATCATGCCAATGAGAGCGAGAGAGAAACTAGCATTAGAAAGTTTTGGTGTAAGGAAAAATGACTTCAGAACCTTCTTGCTCCCTGTTTCAACTGAAGCAGGTTTCTAGGAAGATTAGGGAGTAGGGAGGAGAGAGAGTTTGAGCCTCTTCTAAAAGGGGCTTCTTCATCTGCCCGACCCAAGCCCACCCACAGCTGGGCAGTGGGTCCCTCTGCTTTTTGTAGCTGATTGAACCCCCTCACCTGGAAAGCTATTAAAAAAGAAGGTTCTGGAGTTGCATGCATGTTCTGCCTGCAAGCTTGGGGAAGGGATAGGGGTCAGGGAGGTTCTTCTGAAGCCCAGTGGTAAGCAGGGCACCCTCTCTGGGCCAGCACAGCCCTGGCTGTGGACACGGCTAGGTGAGGGGATCCCAGCTGATCTTATCCCCGCTGGGCTCCGGTGGGTGCTTCTGCATAGGGCCGGCCCTGCTCAGCCGTTCTGGGAAGCCTTGCTTGAAGGGGTCTTCCCTGAGGATTAGGGAGGAGGAAACCCCCTCCTCCACTTTGAAACCTGACCACCATTTCCCTGTTACGCCCTCCGGGAGGTGGAGGCGTTAAAGCCGCTGCCTGCCCAGCTCAGTTCTTTAAAGCAGGACACTGATCCGGCAACGTGATTAGGAGGGCTAGCCAGGCTTTGTTGATCCAGACATTTGATATGAGGCCACTTAACCAGTGGTGTGGTCCACCTCTGTTTCCTCATCTGAAAGCTGGGGGTGTAAGAGTAGCCACTCCCCAGGTTGCCCGGAGAAGAAAGGAGAGAGTACACGGCAAGCACTTACTGGAGTGTGGACATGTGCTCCGTGCTCCGCAGATGTTGTTACCACATCATCATCACCCCCAGCATCACTGTCACCACCACCGTCACCATCACTGTCACCCTCACCGCCACCGTCACCACCACCATCATCATCACCATCGTTATTGTGGCTACTGCTTCTTGGTATTGGGTTTGCCCACCTATATACCCGCCTGGTTCCTGCAGGACTGTGAACTTTAGGGCAGGGCTTGGGTCCATTTCTCTAGGATACCCGATGCCAGTAAAGGCCTTTGGGTGGCTGTTGTTGCATGGTGCGGGATCTTGACACCCCAGGCTGTGAAGGAACAGGAAAGTCTCATGGTTTTCTTGGAAACCTTCTGGTGATCTTGGAGTCAAGGGAAGCTCCTCTCAGATGTGCCTGTGACCCTGTGCTGTGACCCCAGGCATCGTTATTTGGGATGCACCCTCAGCCACCAAGTTCCCAACCCAAACAAGATGGAAACCCGCCTTTGGGAGGATTAAGATATTATTGGTGGTTTTCACCTCAGCTTTCAGCAGCAGTGCTTGGGAAATAAGATTTTGATCTTGGAAAATATGATTTAAAAACAGAATTGAAAGTCGCTTTTATTTTCTAAACGATATTGCCCCTGACACATGCACTGCCTCTAACGGGTGGCCTCCGGTCTGAGCACATTCATGGGGGAAACTGTGTAGCAATTCCAGGGCTGTGCTCTCTGGATTTTAGAGACCTCCAGCCCGAGCAGGGTCCGCCTTTGATCCCCCACTCAGGTCTGCAGTGACGGAGCAACTGCTTCAGACCAAGCCCTGGAGACTGCCGCTTCTTTGGGGACAGCTCACTGTGTTGTCTCAGCCTTGCTCGCTCAGGAGGTTGCCCTGTCCGCTGCCAGCTGGAGGGGTCTTCTTCCTCCGAGCCCTGCTGAGCCCACCTTTGAATGCCGCAACCCAAACCCATGGACCACGGGGTTTGGCCACGTCACAGTGTCCCTTCCAGTGGGGAAGGGCAGTTCCTTTCCTTCCTGTTGTGTGAGGACTAGAGGCACCGAGTCTCCACCAGGCCTCACTGTGGAGCCTTTGAGAGGTGAGGTCTGGCTCCCCTGGCCACCCCAGAGCCAACACAGGGTCCTGTGTGTCTGTCTTTGCCTCTGGGCCCATGTTCTATTCTTTCCAGCCTTTGCCTCGGAAACCCCACCCTCCATTCTCTTCTGTCTCCCCAGCCTTCTGGGTGGGTCTGGCCAGTGGAGAGCCTGGGGGAGATGGAGGATGGGAGGAGAGTGAGTGGGGGTATTTAGTCCCTGCTCCCGTTTCCTTCGGATTGCCATGGGTAGACGGCACCTCTCAGCCACTCCTCCAGTCATTCACCCCCTTACCCAGGTTCTTCTGTAACTGCTCCTTCCCCTGTACTTTCAGTCCCAGGAATAGGAATACATGGGGGAAAATGAAGTGACTGTTCTGGTTTGCCCAGGACTGTCCCAGGTTTTGCAGTGACAGTCCTGTGGCCTGTGAAGCCCCTCAGTCCTGGGCACACTTGGATAGTTGGTCACTGTAGGTAGAAACACCATCTTTGGTCCTCTATACTCTACCCACACCTTAATATAGTGTCTTTTTAAAAAAATGTCCTCAAATCGCACCATTTTGCATCTGCCCTCTGTTTCCTCCCAGGACCCTGGCTGATACACCAGGAGCCTGAGGAGATGGAGTGGTGTTCAAAGAGTTCAGAGCAGGGCAACGGACATCATGCTGAATGTGAGAGAAGCAAGAGAATCTCTTGGACTTGGACTCTGTTCTGCAAATTTGCCCCCTGCAAAGAAAAATGGTGGTGATGATGGTGATGGTAGTGGCCGTTTCTTTGCCTACTCTCACTGTGGGCTTGCTGTCAAGAACTTTGCTGCCCTATTGTGTGTGATCATTATGACAATCCTGTGAGGTTTTTCGATGAAGGAAACTGAGGCTTAGAGAGTTGATGTGATTTGTGAAGGCTCAAGATGGGTGAGCGGTCCCGCCCAGGTTTGAACCCAGACGCAGCTCCCTGCAAGGTTACCATGCTTCCTGATGAGGCGTTTTACAACCAAGGCCAAGCCAGACAAAACCCATTATTTTGCGACTTCTGGCTTGGGTTGGGTGTCTTGTTGAGTATGTGGGCAGTGGATCTGATGTTTTCCGCTTCCTGCCATGTGAAAGGGCTGTGTGCATGGAGCATGAGGGGCTGGCTGGGCAGACAGTACTGATGAGGCTGAATTCAGCCATGGCCCATGTCGGGAAATGTTAGTATATTTTTCCTTCTCTGTTTGCCCTCCCCACCTCTCTCTCTTTTTTTTTTTTTTGAGACAAAGTCTCACTCTATCGCCAGGCTGGAGTGCAGTGGTGTGATATCGGCTCACTGCAGTCTGTCACCCGGGTTCAAGTGAGTCTCCTGCCTCAGCCTCCTGAGTAGCTGGGACTACAGGTGCCCACCACCACGCCTGGCTGATTTTTGTATTTTTAGTAGAGTTGGGGTTTCACAGTGTTGGCCAGGATGGTCTCTATCTCTTGACCTCGTGATCTGCCGACGTTGACCTCCCAAAGTGCTGGGATTACAGGTGTGAGCCACTGTGCCCAGCCCTTCTTTAAAAATGTTTATAATTAGAAGCAGAGCTAGCCATAGTTGGAAGAGAACTTGCAGGTCATCTAGTTCTGGGATGGCAAATATGTGACACACGTGCTGCCACTCTTCATTGCCTTGCCCATGGTAGACATTGCTAATCAACCCTGGCATAATCAGTCTTCCAAGTGAGCTCAGAGATGGCCACTATTAATCAATTGTTACTGGCATGCAACAGGAATCCTGCTTGCCATTCTTGATGTAGTCCAGCTTCTCTCACTAGGTACATAAAGCCCAGAGTAGTTAAATACCCCTCAAGGGAGCCAGTGGGATTTTGGAGCCTTCTCCAGACCAGAGTGTTTGCTCTTAAGAGATGACTGGGTTAAAAGTCTGATATCTGAACAAAGTGTGGTATAGAGGAAGGCACCTGGATTTGCAAAGCAGTGCCTGGATCTGGGTTCAGATCCCAGCAATACTTCTTATTGCTTCTAACTCTGGGTAGATTACGTGACTTCTCTGACCCTTGTCTTGGAAACTGAAATTACAATCCCTACATCCCAGGATTGTGAGAATTAATGACATGATGAATGTACTGGGCACTGATCTAGGCATTGCATGTTGCGGTGAGCTGTGTAGATGAGGCCTCTCTCAGGGAGCTGGCTGCCCTCATAAAGAGGAGGCTAGTTTTCTTCCTCTTTCCTTCTTGGAAACCCATGGAACTGTGTTGTCATTATTATCTTTTAATTTCTCTTCTGTTGTATCCACTTAAATTTTGGTCCATTTATACATCACATGACTTGCTTTGGGAAGCGATTTATTTTTTCTTTCATTCCTGGTCTCATTTCCATTCTTATATCTGGGCGGGTGGTCAGTGAGTCTTGGTCAGTCACAAAAAATCAAAATGACAGGCTCTTCCCTTCTGAATGGATGCTCTAGGGTACTGGGTCTAGACTTGGGAGTGGCATGCTTGCTTTGAAAACTGCTGAAAGCTATGGATCCTTCTGCTGGCAAAATGGTAAGACAGCAGGGCTTATAAAACTTAGCAATTATATGTTTTTTAGCATCCGTAATGTAGGCATTCTTAGGGATTAATGGACACCCCCCCTCCCCGGGGTAGTAAACCAGGCTAGGGGGTCAGTGATGCTTCCCCAGCCGGAAATGGAGCTTTGTGTGGAAATAAACATGTAAGTGATAGAACCAAGTTTCATTAAGTAGAAGGATCAAGGTTTTATTCAGAGTTCTGCTCCTTTGGCCCGGGCGGTGTGAGGCTTGTCTCTGCAGCATTTTCTGCACTTGCTTGAGCTGTGTTTAGTCTTCTTGGTTATGGTGAAATATTTTTTCTTTTATCCCAGTCTGGAGTTTCAAGGTTGGTACTTCTTGCCCCTAAAATGTTTGTTTTAAGATTTAGAACAGTTCTTCAGTCTTTGATAAGGTGGAACGCATCACTGGAGATGCGTTGTGGTCAAGTCCGAGGGCTGTTCTGGCGGAATCAGGCAGATGGTGGCTCACTGCTAGGCTCTGCCCTGGCTCTCAGTGCGACCTTGAGCTGCTTCACCTCCCTGACCTGTAAAGTGGAGGGACAGAGTGACCACAGACCCTTGATGACCAACGATTAAAGAAAACTGAGCATGAGAAAATATGCCCACAGAGTTTCCGCAGAGGCCAAGGCAGGCTCGGCGTTTGAACGCCCGGAATTTGGGAAGTGCGGATCTTTTACTGAGTCTGCATCATGGAGGCTGCCTGGCAAATTCAGCTGACGTGAGTGGAGCAGTGGACAATGAGTGCAGGTCTAATGGGC
The DNA here is from genome assembly GCA_004027715.1 of Plecturocebus donacophilus. Taxonomy (NCBI): domain Eukaryota; kingdom Metazoa; phylum Chordata; class Mammalia; order Primates; family Pitheciidae; genus Plecturocebus; species Plecturocebus donacophilus. The sequence goes on along the minus strand of PVKP010031708.1, from coordinate 19,386 downwards.
TCCTTCCTTCTCGACAGCAGGGATGTTACCTCAGCGAGGGTGAGCAAGCACCACTGAGAGAAGCTGAGGGTCTTCCTTGGTTGCTAACATTTGAAGGACCCCAATCAAGGAGTTTCCTCATTGTCTTTGATTCTCCCTGTGTTAGCTGGTCCCGATCTTTAGCCACACCCTGGAGCAAAACATCACTTAAATGACTAGAGAGGGAGAGAGTTCCATGGGGCCATTTCAGATTTAGACATGGAATTTTTCTGGGGTAATTTCTTTGCCACTGAATTTTGCATTTGCATGTTCTAAAGCCAAAAAAAGGAGTTGAACTTTCCCTTTTGTTTGCTTCATTACTCCCACTATGTTTGGCGGGATGGCAGTTGTGGTTTTATTCTCAGATTCGTTTTTATAAGTGTGCTGTGCGTGTGGAGTCCTCTCTCCTCCCCGAGGATTTTGTAGGACGAGTCAAGCCGGCTGTCTCCCCAGCTGGGTACCAATTGCCAGGGCCAGACCTGGTGCAATAGTGGAACCTGCTATTTCTCAGGCACCTATGATGTGCCGGGCACTGACTCAGCCCCTGGGTAGGCAGCACCCCTGTGTTTCAGGAGAGGGCACAGGCTCCCCAGGCCCTTGGCCTCCAGGGTCACATGGCTGTGGGTCGTGCAGCTGTGCTGCACGCTGAGATCAGGCAGACTCGAGCTCATGTGCCTTCGCGTAGGCTCCACTGCTCCTCCTGGGACCTCAGGGGACTTCGCAGGGGTCCTGTATGTGCCTGCCCTCGTATGGCTGCACCTAAGGAAAAATGAAGTAGGTGTTGGTTGGACAGCAAGGCAGGCCTTGGAGAGCTCTCCTTCATTTTTCCTGCCCGTCAGCCTCCTTCCAAGCTTGGGTGCAGCCAGGATTTTCCTAGTCCCTTGAGTTACCTGGCTGGGGTGGCCTTTTCTAGGTAGCCAGCTCAGGGAGGAAGCTAGGGCTCCATCCACCTCACCTTTGTGACCTGAGGGAACCACGGCTGGTGTGTAAAGGAAGGAGGGGTAGAGACAGTAGCTTTGTCATTAGTCTCCCCATTTCACAGGTGAGAAAAGGAAGCTCCCCAGGGAAGTGGCCTGGGCAGTGAGAGGTGGCCGGCTGAGCCACAGCTCTTCCTAGTTGGGGCTTGCTGCCCCTTTACCTGGGGGTGGGTGTCACTTGCCAGCGCCTTCCTAGAATTAGCTCTGAGACTGAAGAGAGAAAAGATGAGATCTGGTCACATGCTTCACATCTGGCCTCATGGGGCTGTTGCCTTGATTTCACATTTGGGGAAACTGAGGCCCAGGAAGAGAGACTGCCCCAGTCACTATCCCTACCCTGGTACAGCATGCTGTTTTCTCACTTTGTCTACTTGATGGTGCAACCAGGAAAATCTTGATCAGGAAAGAGGGAAGGTCTTATTCATTCATTCATTCATTCATTCATTCATTCATTCATTTTGTCAGTTGAAGTTCTAAGGTTTAAAAAAGTTTTCTTTTTATTTTGGTAAAATAAACATAACACAATGTTGATCATTTTAACCATTTGTAAGTGTACCATTCAGCTGCATTAAATACATTGTCAATCACTGCTGTCTATACCCAGAACCTTTTCATCATCCCCAACATAAACTCTGTACCCATTAAACATTGCCCATTCTCTCCTGGCCCCAGCCCGTGGTCACTGCTATTCTACTTGCTGTCTCAGAGAGTTTGCCTATTGAAGTACCTGAGCTAAGTGGAATCATCCAGCATTTGTACTTCTGTGTCTGGCTTATGTCACTTAGTATGAGGTTTTTACGTTCCACCCGTGTGGTAGCACATGCCAGAATTTCCTTCGTTTTTAAGGCCAAATAATGTTCCATTGAGTGGATAGACCACATTTGACTGACCCGTTCTGTCGATGGAGCCTTGAGTTGTTTCCTTGTTGGCTGTTGTGAATAGTGCTGCTGTGAACATTGTTACAAGTATTTGTTATCGTCCCTGCTTTTGGTTCTTTTGGATATACACCTAGAAGTGAACATTTATTTTTTAAAGATGTTCACCCCACTCACCCATTACATAAAGAACTCAGGTTTATTGTAGAACAATTAGATAATACAAATAAACAGAAGAAAACAAAATCCACCTAGAATGCTGACACCCAGAGATGATAATTAACATTTTTGTAGGGTGTTCAATTGCCTGTGCCGTTTTTTCCATCCATACTTGATGATGCTGTACCTGTACTGTCTTTGGTAGTGTTAGTTGGATCTTCATTTAGAAATACAGAAACCCAGGCCTGAGGAGCTGGGGTGGAGGGAGGGGATGCCAGCTGGACTTTCACTACCTCCAGGAAGCGTCCTTGATAGGGGCAGGGCATACCCTGTGTCTGACGCTGTGTCCTGCTTTGCTTGCTTCCTTTTCCTGTTCTCTGTCCCCTGACTGGACTGTGTATGTTTGTCACTGGTTTCTAATACTCACTGTCCTGAGAAGACTGCCTCGCACGGTGCCTGGTTGTGGTTAGCGCTCAATAAATATTTGTTGAATGAGCCAAAAAGAAGTGACGGATTGAATGAATGAATGAGTGCAATTCCCGAGCGTGCTGACCTTGGGCCTGGATCAGCCGAGTCATGAGATGGCGTCTCTGGCTAGACCATTTCACCTGTAGCCTGCAGCAGGTGTGTTGGTGGAGGTGATTGGGCAGAGTGACCCAGGACGGTGAACTGTCCTTGCTGTCACCTGTGGGAAGGGCAGGGGCTGTACCTGGGACCCTGGCTCAGACAGACAGCAGGGCCCTGTGAGTTCCCTCGCTCCAGACCTTCGCTCAGGGTCTTCTGGGTTTCAGGTGCTTGGCTGAGGGCTGGGCTGTGGGGTGAACCAGATATAGCCCCCCAGGAGTGCCTTCATTCCAGTGGGGGAGACACCCTTGCGGAACAGAACCTGGTAATTTCAGGTAGCAGGAAGTCGATGATGAAAACTACATCCTTGTTCTTTCCTTTCTTTTTCTTTTCTTCTCTCTTCTTGTCATTCTTTTTTTTAATTTTTTATTTTGTCTTTTTTTTTTTTTTTTTTTGAGGCAAGGTCTTGCTCTGTCACCTAGGCTAAAGTGCAGTGGCACAATCACAGCTTGCTGCAGCCTCAGCTTCCTGGGCTCAAGTGATCCTCCCACCTCAGCCTCTTGAGTAGCTGGGACTACAGGTGTGCGCCACCACACCCAGCTAAGTTTTAAATTTTTTGTAGAGAGCTTTCGCCGTCTTGCCCAGGCTGGCCTGAAACTCCTGTGATCACATGATCCTCCCACCTTGGCCTCCCGAAAGTATTGGGATTACGGGGATGAGCCACTGTACCTGGCCTCTTTCCCTTTTTAGAAAAATTAGTTCATTTGGCTGTTTTTTAGTTGATTGGAGCCCAGGGATGTGCAGTTACTGTGTTTGAATCTTAGCTCTGCCACTTACTAGTGATGATCTTGGCAATGGTCATAAGCTTGGCAATCCTGTTTCCTCGTCTGTGTAATAAAAGGTGAGGGTGTGTCTGCCTCACAGGGTTATCACTAGGCATCAGTGAGACATTGCTCAGCAAGCACTTCTTACTGGTATTCCTGTGAATGGGCCATTATTGAGTAATGAGTCTGATGGCTACGTGGTGTTGAAATGATAAAACCAATGCCATCCAATTGATTGGTGTTCTGTACGGGATAGGGGCAAGTTAATGCATTGACCATGGAGGGCTGAGCACGGCACCATTTCCCTGGGAGACTTTGGCTGAACGGAATTTGTTCAGCCAGATTCTGCCTCCTCCCTGGGAACTAGGAACAAAAGAGCCTTGCTTGAAAGAGGCTGTTGTTCCTTCCCCAAGCTTAGAAAGCCAAAGTCCAGTTTCTGCAGCCCCTTCCAGGAGTTATGTGGCAAGGCCAGACTTTTTCCTTTTTTCTTGTGCCTCATTTTGGGCCAATTCTTCAGGTTAGATGATTGAGATGACCAGAACATACAGGAAAATAAACAAACAGAAACCCCCAGACTGTCCTTTGAAGCTATCTGTCCCGCCAGGCAGGGACAAGGATCTTCTTGGGCTCTAGGAGTTTTTTTTATTTTTTATTTTTTAATTTTTGTTGCCCAGGCTGGAGTGCAGTGGCGCAGTCTCGGCTCACTGCAACCTGCACCTCCCGGGTTCAAGCGATTCTCCTCCTCAGCCTCACGGATCACTGCAGTCTCACTCAACCTCCCAGGCTCCAGCGATCCTCCCACCTCAGCCTCCGCAGCGTGGTGCACCACCAGGCCCGGCCCTTGCTCCTTTGTTTGTAATGTGGGGCTCCTGTGGGCCTCTAGTCCAGGTGAACAAAACTTTGAAATGCAGGATCAGGGGCGACCTTTTGGGTGGCTTTTTGGTGCCCACGACAAGGAGGAGTGGGCCTTCCTGGACAGGGCATGGAGGGCTGGGGAGGCGGAGGGCCGTGGTTCTCCACGTTCACCGCTGTCTTTGAGAGAAACGGTAAAGTGGGCTCACTCTCCCATTGCCCACTCAGACCCCCAGGTGATGTGTCAGTTTTCCAGAAGTAAAGTGCAAACTCAGAGAGAGGCTGGGGCCAGAATTCCAGCCCTGCTGCTCATCTGCATGAGCCGCCGTCTCCTTGTGGGTAAACTGAGGCCAAGGATGGAACTTTCTGCACATTGTAGGGTGAGAACGAAGTGAGAAGATGCACCCAAGACCTCTCACAGGGACCTGTCCTGCCGTGTCCTCTGTGCTTTCGCGGTGTTCTCTAACTGAGCAGTTAGGCATCGTGCCTGAAGCATGCACTTATGGGGCGCCTACTGGGTACAGGTATTGTGCTAAGGTTTAGGAGTGTGGAGATAACCACATGGGAGGAGAGAGTTATGTATGATTGATTCCAGTGCCTGCAAACAAGGGCGACTCAGGGTGGACGCTTGTGGGAAGCAGCATGGTCCCTGGAGAGAAGGCTGCTGATCCGAGAATGGGTCCACCCGGGCCAGAAGGAGAAAGCCAGGAGGAGCATTCCGGGCAGAACACGGCGCCAGGACAACCTGGGAGGCCTGGTCGGGCCTGGTACTTGCTCCATGGGCCTCAAGTATACTGAGTGGGCTGGGGGTGGGTAGAACTGTGCAGGGCAGACCCAGTGAGCTGCCTGCATGCTGGCCTCGGGACTTTGGACTTTAACACGGAAGCCAAATTCCAGGAATGCCCACGAACATCTTGTTCCTTCCTACTCCGCCTTGAGAGAGCCTAGTTCTTTGCCCTGATTTGGATCAGCTTTAGGCCCAAGAACCTGAGAATGGCTGAGCTGATCACGATTGTGGGCCCCAGTTCGTTGCTGGCAGGGAAATGGCCCCTGTCCCTCAAGCTTTGGGGTTGGTGGGGAAATCCAAAGGGGCTAGTGGCTGTTGTGTACATTCTGGACGAGAAGCATGTAGATCCAAGATAATGCCAATAATTGTCATGTATCGGAAAACTGGGATTAGCCCAGGCCAGTGATCAAAACTGTGTGCTGGAAGTTCTACGTTGGGCCCTGCCCCTTGCCTGCTGTGTGACCTTGGGCAAGTAACTTTACCTCTCTGAGCTTTTGTTTCTCAGTACAGTGGGGCAGATAGTGGTACTGACTCCATGGGCTTCTGCGAAAGATTCAGTGAGATGATGCTCATCTGGTATCTGACACAGATAAAGTACACAGGAAAAAGAGAGGGCTCTTATTACTACCTTTACCACCGTCATTGCTACTGTTGAGCAAGATCACAGAGGAGGGGACCTGACTACACCCAAGGTTGGAGGGGCCAGAGAGGGCTTCCCAGGGCAGGTGGCATCAGGCTTTGCCTGAATTGTGGGTTCACAGTTCTTTAGAGAACTCACTGTGTGTGACATCGGGCAAGTTAGTTACTGAAATTAAATTGAGCATGTTACTTACATTCTGATTACCTTAGTTTCTCTACCTGGAGAATGGGATAATAACACTCAGCTCCCAGGCTGCCGTGGAAGTATCAGAGCCACCAGGCCAATTCTGTTTGAACAGAGTTTCCTGAATGTTTTGGGTGGGTGGGATGAGGAGGGATGGAGATGACCTTCTTTGGGCTCCTCCTCTCTTCTGTACTCTTGACCTTGTCTGGAGCCTGACAGCAGCAGCAGGTAACGAGGAGGCCTCAGTGGTCGCCTGCATTGCCTCCGTTCCTCACTGGGAACCCTTGCCTTGCCTGACAGTTCACCAAGTGCTGTGTGCTATCTTTTGCAGAAATCATGAACAGGAGGAAGGACAAACCACTTCCTCTATAACCTTCAGATTTATCAGACACTTTTGACAGTTTCAGCTTGAAGAGACTTTGAAAAGAAAGATGTTGAAAGCAATAGGTAAATAAAGTGGAACCTGATCTCAGCTCTCTGTGGCTTCCACATTTGAGCCGAAGGCATCTGAGGGTGCTGGGAGAGGCCCCCAGCGATTTGAGAGGTGCCCCGTCCAGGCGCCCCGTCCTGGCGGCTTGTGTCCAGAGCCTTCTTTGCACGTGCAGCCTGATGGCCGTGGTGGCTGGGGTTCTGGGCATCTGCAGGGTGCCTGTCATGTCCTGTGAGTAGTGGCGTTTGCACAGATGCCAGGTCACAGAGACAGATGTTTCAGAAGTTTGACCTCAAAACAGTTTTCTTTTCCCTTGGGTTGTCTGGACAAAGTGCTAAAAATAAGGCTGGATCTGAGCAGGCGCTGCTGACAGGCCACCTGGAGGTTCGAGTCCACCGTGAGGGTGGAATCTTGGGATTATACTGGCTGGAGCCATAGGAAATTGAGATTTTAAAAAACTATTCAAAAAGAATATAAATGAGATCTTGCTGTGTTGCCCAGGCTGGTCTTGAACTCTTGAGCTCAAGGGATCCTCCCACCTCGGTCTCCCATAGTGCTGGGATTATGAGTATGAGCCACTGTGCTCAGTGAAAATGGGAATTTTGTAAGTAGACAATGATTCAATAATGGTTCCATATGGTTTGATCTACTAGTTTGCATATTTCTTGACTTCCAGATGTCATCTCTTTGCGGTAGCCCTGAAACTCCTAAGATCAGTACAAAAAGAAATCCTTTCTTGGGAAGAAAAGGAGGGAGCATTATGATTGGTGTACATATAGGCACACACACATGCATACACACATATACGCAGGCACAATACATGCATATAAATATACCCACATGCACACACATACACATACACACATATACACACATACAGACATATACATAGACGTGTATATACAGATATATGTGCATACATATATACCTATATACACAGGCACATACATGCATATAAATGTACCTACATGCACACATCCGTATACACATACACACATATACAGAAATACATACATGCTTGTACAGACATATACACTGACACAATATATGCACATAAATATACTTACATGCATTTCACATACACATACACACATGCACACAGATACACACAAACAGTTATACAGTAGTCCGCCCTCATCCTTGGGGGATATGTTTCAAGATTCCCATTGGATGCCTGAAATGGTATACAGTACTGAATTCTGTTTTATCTTATATATACATACTGGTGATAGAGTTTAATTTATATGTAAAATAAGGATGGCTTGAACACAAGCACTGCGGTACAATGGCAGTGGAATTGACTACTGACAGGGCTGCTGAGTGACTCACGGGCAGGTAGGGCATGCAGTATGGACAGACTGGGCAGAGGGAGGATTCACGTCCTGGGCAAGATTCAGCAAGACGGTGTGGGATTGAAGACTAAAGAATTGTCTGGAATTTTCCACTTAATCTTTCTAGACTGCGGTTGACTGTGGGTCACTGAAACCGCGGAAAGTGAAACCGCAGGGCAGGGAGCACTGCTGCAGGTGCACACACAGATTCATGGACACACATCTGCACACACGTATGCACGTACACACAGGTACATCTTCCCCGGCTATCTTTCGCATCTCACTCATTGCGTTTGTATTTCCGGGTGTATATGTAACTTTGGGCAAGCTGGGTAACATCTCTGTCTCAGTTTCCTCATCTGTAAGATGAGATTAGCAGCGGTGTTTCTGAGTTGGGATTGTGGTCAGGATTCTGTGAGATGATGTATGAACCAACTTGAGAGGAAGGCTTAGAACCCTAGAAATGCTTCATGAAGATGGACTGTTCTTATTTTCAGCATCCTTCTTGGTGCTCATCTGGTATACTGTGTGTGGTGTGCCCCACTCATGGAGGAGTGGCCCATCTCCCCAGGGGTGCCCTGGGTTTGGTAGGCAGTGAACACAGCCACTCACGACACTGTTGAGTGTCAGCTACGTGCCATCCACTGTCCTAGGGTGCCCCGACATGGGCTCTGCTCTCAGGAACCTCAGCATTCACTGGGGGAGGTACCTGCAAATGTATCAGCGAATCAATCACCAGGGCCCCTTCAGAGGTGGCAGGTGCTAGGACAGTAGAGGGGCAGGGTGAAGTGGTGGAGAGAGGCTCAGGAGGCCCATCAGTCAGGAGGTGGCGTGGAGGCAGGAGCTGGTCCTGTGCACATGTGGAGAGGCTGTGGGGTTGGTGAGTGCCAGAGGCCCGGGGGTGGTTGAAGTGCACAGTAGGGTGTGGAGGCTGGAGGGGCACGCGGGGCCCATCCTGGAATCTGTGGTGATTTCCACTCTGCTCCCAGTACTTTGTCCTGTTCCTTTCGGGGCTTGGCCACACAGCAGCTGCCCAGTGAGTGTCTGAGGGGCTGCTCTGTTTAACTGCTTGTCCTGAAGGTATGAGGACAGTGTGTTCATCTTGCATCCAGTGGCCAAGGTTACATAGATCCCATCTCCTCTGCGTGCCCTCAACATCCTGATCTATAAAATGGGCGTGAATCAATAGGACCTTCAGGCATGCCACCAACCTGCCTGTGGCCGCTGCCTCCTGCCCGGCCTCCTCTGAGGTCAGTGCCTTCAGCTCCTGCCATGCTGGTGGCTGCCGCCTGTGAGTGCCTGTCTCTGCAGGACGACGTGAACAGGCTGCGGCTGTCACTGACGTGTCTTCCTTTGTGTTTGCCTTGGGGGGGCATATAATTGCATTCCTCATGAGGGAATGACACAGAAAGGGCAGGGGGTGTCAGCAGGGCTGCTCTGTAATTTTCATGTCTGGGACGGATTTCAGGACTGAGCTGTTTTCCTCTTTGACCGGCAAAGGCCGTTGCCCAAGTCAACAGTGGTGCGTTTTTGAATTTGCCTTTGTTGGTTTTCTTTTTCCTTTTCTTCTTCTTTTTAAAATAGGTCTTTTTTTCCATCCTATGAAATAAAACTGGAGACTTGGCTGTGGTGGGTAAGAATTAGCAGTTCCTGTCCTTTTGGTGTGGGAGTTGGGCGGGGGTTGACTTCAATATTTATTTCCCATTAAGAAATTCATGGGTTTGGACGCATGTGTTGGAATGGGGTGATCTCAAGTCTCACTCATGATTTTCGACCCCTGTAGGACTTGGGCCTGCCTTGAGGGGGATGCAGGAACACGTCTAGCAGAGCCTACAAGTGGCTGACCTACGGGCCAAGTCCAGCCTGCCCACGTGTTTTACTTGGCACACACAGTGTTTTCTTTATTTTTTTTTCTTAAAGCTTCAATAAGCTGTCTGCATTTAAAGTTTGGAGCATTCCCCTAAAAAATTCCGGATTTCCATTTTCTAATAATAAGAACAGAAGCAAACACTCTGTGTCACTTACCATGGGCCTGGCTCAGCTCTAGACGACTCCCATCCCTTCGCTCCTGGGATCTGCAGACGGTTCCAAGCTGCCGGCTTCCTGTGATCATCCCATTCTTCATCTGAGGAAATGGAGCAGGCCTTCAACCAGGTGCTCCTGGCTGTGCCCATGATCCTGTGTGGCCACCCCTTCAGTCTGGGCACAGCCTCTCCACTTCCTCAGCCTCCCTGTACTCAGGTTCCCCGTGCTTAGAGCTCATAGGTGTGGACTTTGTACCCCACCCCGAGCTTGGAGAGGGCAAGGTGGCTGTGGTCCTCAAGCTGAGTCGTCTGTCGCTGACTTACCCTCCCCCCTTCTCTCCCTTCTGTCTCCTGCCTTCTGTTTCCCTTCTTTCTCCCCCTCCCGCTTCCTCCATTCCTCCTTCCCTCCTTCCCTGTCTCTCCTCTCTCTTTCCTTCACTCTCTTCCTCCCATTCATCGGGTGCTCAGCAGGGGCCACGGGGCTAGGCAGGTCGAACTCCACTTCTGCTCCATGTGAGGGCTTCGTGCCGGCTTCTCCCTACTTTCAGGTCATACCTATGGCGGGAGATGCTGTGTGAGGATCCCAGGGGTGAACTGAGTCAGGTCAGAGGAGCTTGGGAGCCCCAGCCCCTGGTGTCTTCTTACTGTGTGGTCTCTTCTGTGTCACTGCACTTCTGTGGAAGGGGAGCGATGGGGCAGGTGGAGGAACCATTGCCCACCTGCAGAGGAGCCTCGGTGTTGGCCATGCCCCTGGCGCCCTCCTCCTAGGGCTCCCTCTCCTCTGGTCCTGCTTCTGCATGCCCTTCCTGGTGCTGCCTTGGTGCCAGGGGAGCCAGCCCAGGACAGCCTCTGTACCTAGGCCCCGCCAGCCTGGCTGTCCTGCCTCCAGCTGTGGGGCGCAGGAGGGGAGGGAGCCGACCAGTGCTGGTCTTTGCACAACTGCTGGTGGACTGAACGTGGTTCTGGGGGTGGCCAGGCCTGAGGGTACCTCCTTCTGGAAGCTTTGGGATGTCACTTCGCTGAAGGAGACTTCAGCAACATGGAGGTGAAGTGGCCTTCTTCACCGTGGCCTTGTGGCTTTGTGGATGGAGCTGCTGTGGTCAGCGTGGCTAGCCCTCCGGAAAGGAGCATGGGCCAGGAGGAGAAGATGCTGTTTCTGGAGGCCTTAACCCTTTCCTCGCTTCTCTCCCTCCCTCCCTCCTGTCCCTCTCTGTCTCTTTAGGTGAATAAAATAATTGCTTTGAGATAGAGTTGACATGCAGTACACTGCACATTCTCCCTTTGTTTTTAAAATGATGATCTGTTTCTGCCACGTAAAGCAGGGTATAAAATATGTATGTATAACCCCCCAGCACGAGAAACCATTCCAGTTACAGTACATGATGCACTGTCTCCGTTTTCAAACCCTTCCTTTCTCTGATGTTTATTCTTCGTGTACGTATTTTTGTATTTCTTCAACTGCATACTCTTACAGCACACTCCGTAATGTTTCCCAGGTTTTGAAGTTTTCTGTGAATAGTAGCATTACCTGGGCCTTCTTGTGCAACTTGCCTTGGTTTGCTTACCTCGTGTACATGAGGTCGATTGTATGAAGAAGCCATGGCATATTTGTTTATTCATTCTGTTGATGGCCTTTTAGGCTGTTTCTAGATTTTTGCTGCTATAAACAATGCTGTAGTGAACATCTTCATAGATAATCTCCCTTTCCGGGAATCCAGGAGTTTCTCCCGTTTCCCACTTCTTCTCCCTCCCACTCCTTCCTTTTGTCCTTACTTCCCCATGTCAGCCAAGTTTAGCTTGTTGGGCTCCCTAAGAATCCTTAGGAGATAGTGAAGATGAATGAAAAGACCCCAGCCCCAGCCTGGAGGTTAGGACTCATGGCTGTCAACCTCGACTTGGTGGATCTCTTTGGGCTTCATCTATAATAGGACCATTTTGATCTCCTTGGGCTAATTCATGCTGCGTTGAGCAGAGCACCTGGGCATGTGGTTGGTGCTTGATAAATGGCAGCTGGTTGTGTCTATCCTCTGATTTTGAAGAAACATATCAGGCTTGGAAATGCTGGCCCTGAACTCTTTTTTTTTTCTTTTGAGATGGAATCTTGCTCTGTCGCTCGGGCTGGAGTGCAGTGACGCGGTCTCGGCTCACTGCAACTTCTGCCTCCTGGGTTCCAGTAATTCTACTGCCTCAGCTTCCCAAGTAGCTAGGATTAGAGGTGCCCCCCACCATGACCACGCCCAGCTAATTTTTGTATTTTTAGTAGAAACACGGTTTCACCATGTTGGCCAGGCTGGTCTCAAACTCCTGACCTCAGTTGATCTGCCTGCCTTGGCCTCCCATAGTGTTGAGATTACAGGCGTGAGCCACTGTGCCTGGCCTGAATTCTGAAGGGGTAGATGCAGGGCATGTTATGGACTGTGCGTCCAGGTCCCTCCTTTCTCACTGAAGGCAGCTGGTTTGTCATGATCCGCACCCAGATTTCCTTGATCCTGCATGTAAGGCTCAGGGATCACATAATATTCAAAAATGCGGCAGCTGAAGCCCAGCAGAAGCTATAAAGGAAACCCAGGGTCTAGGTCCTGTCACGATGGCCGTGGCTGGTGTGTGGCTCGGAGGGCCTAGGGCCTTTCCATCCGGCTGCTCCTCCCTTCTTAGCGCCTTGCCTCGTGGGCCCAGAGAGGCTCAAGTTCCTGCCATTTTGCCTACATTCCAGTTAGTGGAAATGGGACCTTACCCTTGCATTTGCATTCTAGATAGCAGGAAGCGGGAGTGGCCGGGAGTGGAGCAGGCCTTCCGCCCTGTTAAGGAGACTTCTCCTTTCACCTGACTGGCCAGACCAGTCATGTGGCAACCCTGGCTGCAGGAGCATCTGGGGAATGTAAGTGGGAGCCGTGCGTCCCACCCCAGAGCAGGATTTTATTACTGAGAACAGAGAGGGGGCCGGAATAGGATGTTGGCATGGGCCACGCTAGCCATCTCTGCCACTGCCCCACCCTGGAAAGGGCCCAGGGCCAGTCTCCATTTCACTCTTGGGAAGGCGAAGGCTGGTCGGGGAGACACATTACGTGCACATTCCCTCAAGCTTCCAGAACAGGCCATCCTTTGGAAGCTGCTCCCGTGTGGCACAGGGGAAGGAAGCGAGGGCAGAGGGAGCGGCAAGGGGTCAGCAAGGCGTAGAGAAGAACAGGAAGTGAGTTCCGTGTGGGGCCCGCAGCTCCTGGGAAGGGGGTCTCCCCTTCTGTATGGAGGGGAGCAGGCTGTCAGAGGAGATGGTGAACCCCCCGAGAAAGCAGGTGTGCCAGCAAGGGTCAGGTGGACCTGTGTCAGTCAGGGAGGCCACCGAGTGCGTTTTAGATCCAGAAAGAACATTCGTGGAATTCCATTAAGGAATTCTGTAAGGGACCTTCTACAAGGATGGCGAATACACAGATCGCGTGTGGTACTCCCCGCCCCCCAAACCTTGCTGGTCCTCCTGGTGCCGTGCTGAGCTGAAGCCACCGCAGAGCCTCCTGGTGGAAGGAAGTGGGCACCTGATGTAAACCCCTTTGCCTTTCCCATGTGAATCCAGTTCTCTTGTTCCTGTAGGTGTGGACGTTGAGGGCCAGCCCGGAAGCACCATACCCAGAGGCACTCAGGGAGGGGAGCAGGGGACCCAGGGCTCCGGAGTTTGGATCCCTTTGTCACACCATGCCCCTCTTCTGGGTCTTCTGTCCCAGCCAGAAATTGCCTCCTGAAGGCACACAGCCTCCTCTTGTTCATTAGAGCTCAGTGGAGACCTGTCCTCACCCGGGGCAGGGTGAAAGGGCAGCACTTGCCACCTTGAAGTCTGGGCTTTGCTGGACACCCAGAAGAAGCTGGGCCCGCAGACGAGTGGGAAGTGAAAGTGCGCTCCAGCTCTTCAGTTCTGCTATTGACCGGACAGGGGTTTTCCTGGGGGGAGGGGGAAGGAGCTGCTGTGTTTTCTTTGCTTAATCTGGCCTTGCCTCACAGAGAAAACACATGCGTAGCCTCCATCCTGTTTGTAAAGAGGGCGGTCAGCTACTCTAAGTTGCTCGCCTGGAAAAACTGGGAAGATGTCATCTCCTGTGGCAGGGAGATGGGGTGTGCAGGCAGCTCAGGTGGGCGGTGAGTTTTGCGACTGTCACCATGTGACCTTTTTTCTTTAATGGCGATAAAATACACATAAAATGGACCATTTTAACCATTTTTAAGTGTGCAGTTTATTAAGTACATTCACACTGTTGTGCAGCTTTGACCCCCATCCCTCTCTATCTTCTCAAACTGAAACTGTCCCATTAAATGTCATCTCTAGTCCCTCTCCCCCAGCCCCTGGCGGCCAACAGGGGCTTTTCTTTTTCTGTGAATCTGACTCCTCTAGGGTCTGCATATGAATAGGATAATGCAGTATTTGGTTTTGTGTGTGTGTCTGGATTATTATTCTGTTTTGCTTTTTTTATTGAGGTGAGATTTATATAACATAAAACCATCCATTTTAAAGTGAACAGTTCCGTGATGTTTAGCCACCGTCGCCTCTGTCTGGTTCCAAAACATCTTCACCCCAGAGGGAAACCCTGTACCCGTTAACCATTAGTCCTCTTTCCCCTACCCCCGGCGCTTGAAAACCAACCTACGACTTTAAATTTGATTTGCATTTGTATGTAGTAGGTGCTCTATAAATGTGTGCTGAATGAAAGAAAATCCTGTCCAGTTGATGAAATCCTGCTGAAAGCTTGGATTTCCTGAGTGCCTACTTTGTGCCACGTCCACATAAGCATCCATGCTTCTTGGCCCTGGCTGCACGTTGGCATTGCCTAGGGATCTTCATAACTCCCCAAACCCAGAGATGCTAATGGCTTTGGTCTGGGGGAGGTCTGGGCCACAGCCTTTTCCGAACGGGTCCTCAAGCGACTGTAGCACGAGAGTGACCGCTACGCAGTATTTCATTGTGTGGTAGCACTCCTTTGGGGTAGGTCATGTGATCTCCACTTTATGGATAGGGAAACAGGTTCAGAGAGGTCAGGTAGCTTACCCAAGCTCACTCAGCCTCAACTCTCCATCTGAGGCCAGGCGTGATGGCTCATGCCTGTAATCCTGGCACTTTGGGAGGCCAAGGTGGGCAGATCACCTGAGGTCAGGAGTTTGAGACCAGCCTGGCCAACGTGGCGAAACCCTGTCTCTATTAAAAATATAAAAATTAGCCAGGCATGGTGAAACACACCTGTAATCCTAGCTACTCAGGAGGCTGAGGCATGAGAATCGCTTGAACACGAGAGGCGGAGGCTGCAGTGAGCCGAGATTGCACCACTACACTCTAACCTGGGCGACAGAATCAGACTCTGTCTCAAAAAATAAGTTAAAAAAAAAACTCCCTCTGAGTCCAAAGCCCTGACCCTTTCTGCTGTTCCACCCTCCCTCAGTTGTTTTGCAGGTCATTTTGGAAGGGGCACCTGTTGCTGCTTACGTGTTTGTTGTGGGATAAAATAATTAATAACTGTCTAATGGGGATTTATGGGCTACCAACTGTACGCCAGGCACTGATTCACCTTCTCTCATTTTACTTCTACAGCCGCCTTGTGCAGGGGGACTATTATGATGACATCAGTTTCCCCAGTGTTGTTGGTGAAGGAGTGAGGGGTTTCCCTCACTCTTCATGGAGGGAGTCTCCCCTCGGCCCTCCTGGGGGGTACTCAGCTGAGGCAGAGTGGGAGGGAAGCTGTGTGTGGTGTCAGGGTGAGGTCCAAAGTTGAGACTGGATGCAGTAATTTTGTGGGGTGGCCTTGGTACCGGTGAGACCTGCTCTGCCCAGTTTGAACTAGTTGGGGGCCACTGAGCGCAGCAGGGGAAGCTGTGCATCCCTCAGGGTTTGGCCCGGCTGTCTCCCTCAGCCAGCCACGGTTTGTCCCTCATGTTTGCTTTTGAGATTTTTGATCGCTGCAGCACTCATCATTCATTCAACAAATACTTTTCAGACTTGATAGCTGGGCACCGTGTAGGCTCTGGGGATATGCGGTGATGAGACCACAGTCTCCGTTGTCCACAGACCTGATGGTCTTGCAGACTGTGGTGTCACCCTTGTCTGAGCGTGCCAGGCTCTGTCTCTGTGTGGGCTCTGTCATTCCAGCCTCATGGCAAGTATACAGGTGAGGGCCTTGAGCGAGCGTGTAACAGATGAGGACAGGGAGGCTGAGAAGCTTTCCCAGCGTTACACAGCTTGTGAGAAGCGGAGACTGAAATTGGATGTGAGCTGATGGCTTCAGACCTCAACTAAGTAACCCTGACAGATAATTATGAAAGAGGAAGTCCAGGGAGCATTTGCGTGGGATGGGGCCACGCCAGGGCCAGAAGGGTGCTGTTTCAGCTGAGGGCTTGAGGGGATGGGTACGTTAGTTTCCTGTGGCCGCTATGACAAATGACCACAGGCTTTGTGGTTTAAAGCAACACAAAGTTAACATCTTACAGTTCTGGAGGTCAGAAGTCCAAAGCGGGTCTTGTGGGGGCTAAAGTCGAGGTGTTGCGGTGCTTCTGGAAGCCTGAGGGAAGGGTCTGTTGCCTTTTCTGTTCTCTGAGGCTGCTTGCATTCCTTCGCTCATGGCAGCATCCCTCCGACCTCTGCTTCAGTCCTCACATTTCCTTCTCCGGCTCTGGCCTTCCTGCCTCCCCCCCCTTTTTATTTTTGAGAGGGCATCTCGCTCTGTCACCGAGGCTGGAGTGCAGTGGCGCGATCTTGGCTGACTGCAACCTCTGCCTCCCTAATTCAAGTGATTCTCATGCCTCAGCTTCCCAAGTAGCTGGGATTATAGGCATGCACTGCCACACCCAGCTAATTTTGTATTTTTAACCGTGTTGGCCATGGCGGTCTTGAACTCCTGACCTCAAGTGATCCACCTGCCTCAGTCTTCCAAAGTGCTGGGATTACAGGCATGAGCCACTGGGCCTGACCCTGTCCCCTCTTATAAGGACCCTGTGGTTACACTGGGCCCACCCAATCATCCAAGGGCATTTTTGATCTCAAGATCCTCATTTTTGATCTCAAGATCCTCATCTTAAGTGACTCTCCAGGGTCCCTTTGCCATGTCAGGCCATATATTCGCAAGTCGAAGGGAGTGGGATGATTAGGGCCATTATTGTGCCTATCATAGTGGGAGAGAGTGGGGCTGGCAGGCAGGGAGTCTGAGGCCTGAAGCCGAGTGGGTGCATGGCTTTGGAGGGGTGTTGGGCACCTGAGTGCCCAGAGGAGGAGCTCCTGGAGGGGAGGGTGAGAGGACGGAGGGCCTTTTAAGCCATCGGACAGATTGGGAGTTGGTCACCTGCTAACAAGCTTCTGGAGAGAGGACCTCTGCTCCCTCTTGAACCTGGTGAACACGTGTGTCCCAGGAGGATGGTGCATATTGGGGAAGCCCCGGCCCTCCCCACATAGGAGCTTCCCTTTCACAGTGACAGGAAGAGAAAGAGCTGAGAGCATAATGTGCTTTGGGCAGGAAATGCAGGCTGCATCTTCCCATGCTGGAGAGGGTGACAAACCCAGGCTTCAGAGTCACTGGGGCTGGGTTTGAATCCAGACTCCAGCCCATCCTAAGCTGAGCCTGTTCCCAACTGTAAACCGGGGGTGAGATAGGGCCTGACTCACAGGGTCAACCCTGGGATCAGCGAGGCAAGTCATGGATGCTCTCTGTGCACAGAGATGTGCCTGCCCACTCCATCCATTCAGCAGATGGTGGAGGAGCGTCCCCCGTGCACCAGGCACCAGTGCAGGCACGGAGCAAAGCAGGCATCATCCTGGCCATCATTCTTGTAGGAGAGGAAAATGAGCAAGGAAATAGTGTGCTGCTGCCAAGTGCTGTGGAGGAAAACATCAGGTGAAGGAGGGCAGGAGTATTGGTATGAATGGGGAGGGTATGGCATCCGTGTGCGGTGGCAGTTGGAATAGGGAGACCAAGGAAAATCTGGATGAGAGGCGACATTTGAGAAGGTTTGAAGAAGGTAAGGGAGGAAGCTGTGTATGTGCAAAGGCCCCAGGGCAGGGGCTAAAGGAGATAAAGGAACAATCCCATAGCATGTGCAAAGGCCCTGGGGCAGGGGCTAAAGGAGATAAAGGAGCCATCCCATAGCATGTGCAAAGTCCCTGGGGCAGGAATTTACTAGGAATTCCAGGAGGTAAATATGGTTGGGGCAGAATGTGCCTTGAGGAGGGTGGCTGGAGGTGAGCTCTGTGCGTCACTAGCGGGTCAGATAGCGTAGGGCCTTGTAAGAACTTCGGCCTTAACTCTGAGGGAGAGGAGAGAGCTGTGTCTGCTCTAATGCATTCAGGAAAGTGGCAGCTCTAAAAACAAATGCCTGCTGGCTTGCCTCTCTCTCTCCCTCCCGCCACCTCTTCTTCCTCTCCCTGATCTTCCCCCAACTGTCCACTGCTTTGTGGGGATTGACTGGGCTCGTTGAGGCCTGCTGCCAGGATGCCAGGAGTGGCAGCCTTGCCCGCAGTCCAGTCTGGGGACCTTTCAGCTGTCCCCTCCTCTAGCTGTCCTCAGGGCTGGTCACTTATGGCGCTTGCTGTTTATATAGCACAGTGGTTTATAAACTCTGCTTCTAGAATTTCACAACCGTCCTGCAGTGTGTTATCTTCCAGGCAGATAATGGTGATCTTTATCCAAATCAAAGGACTGAAATTAAGGGGATGGAATTGTCTGCATTTTACGTGTCCCACCCAACATGCATTTTTTGTCATAAACAAGATTTTTTGTCATAAACTAGAATCTTGTGTAAGGTGGCGTCTAGTTTAGTTCAATCCTGTATTTAATCATTTCAAGATTAATGGATTAGTTAGTATTTGTTGAACACCTACTGTGTCCTGGGGTTTCTGCTAGATGTGAGATTCAGTGGCGAACAAACCAGATACCGTTTTTGCTGAGTCAGCGAGATAGTTTCAGGTGTGCCTGGCTGTCATCTTTCTCCTGCAACAACTCCAGGTCGGCTTGGAGGCCCACCAGCCAGAAGTTTCCCTTCCGTGACGGACCTTGCCATTCCCCTGTTCCTTGTGGCAAAGTTGGATTTGGTGAAAAGGCCACAGTGGCTGGGTGGAGTTTCACTTGACAGCCCAAGGAAGGGTTCTGGGAGGCAGGGAGAGCCAAAACCACCTGTGCAGAAAGACTGGGGCGGCTCAGGCAGCCCTGGCTCTGGCCGAGGTTTGGGATGTGTGGCTGCCGTGGCAACCCACCTCCCCGAGGCGCCGAACGAAGGGTGTTGCAGCTTGGGCTCCATTTTGACTCTAGTGGAGAACGATTACCTGGTTGCAGAACCAGCCTCCCTCCAGTAAAAGCAGCTGCTGTTCCCCCTTGGGCCATGAGGATGGGGAACTTGAGGCAGGAGTGGGTTTTCATGGTGGGATCGTTGGGTAATCATGGCTCTCTGCTGCAGGTGGTGTACACAGACCTAGCTAGTTTAAGGCCATCGATGGGACTTCTCTAGACTAAGTGATGGAAGCAGTGTGCAGATCCAATACTCGGAGCCTCTGGATGGGGCTGGGAGATACCAGCTGGGCTTTTGGAGCGAGTGTGGGGTTTACTCTACCTTTGATCCTTGCTTGCCCGGGTGTCCTCATTCATTTAACTCTTGGCTTCCTTATTCCTCTTTGTCTTTCTCCTAGGAGTGGGTTTTGCTCAGATTTACCCTCTTTCCTGCCTCTCTCCCTCCTTCCCCTCTGCCTTCCTCTCCTGCCCCTGAAACCC
>PVKP010031707.1:0-26697 GCA_004027715.1 Plecturocebus donacophilus | reverse complement strand
GTAGGAGGAGAGGCATTCTGATTTCGGGTGCTCTCAGCCTTTTTGCACTGGTTTCTTCCCATTTTTGTGGATTTATCCACCTGTCGTCTTTGTTAATTGCCGACTTTCAGATTGGGTCTCTGAGTGGATGTCCGGCTTGTTGGTGATGAAGTTTCTTCTGTTTCTTAGTTTTCCTTTGGGGGGGCGCTCCTTCCCCACAGAGCTGGGCCTTCCCGGGTTCAGCTGTGCTTCTCAGTCCTCAGCGCTTCCAATTGTTGTTCTCCTTGTGGGGATGGGACCAGCCGAGCCCGACTAAAAGGGCACCACCCAGTCCCACACACTCCGCACCGAGAAGCGCCGCGCTGGCCAAAAGAGTCGCGCTGGCGACCCATGTGGCTCCCTCGCCGGGAATCTTCCAGTCCGTGGGCATCAAATATTCGTCTGCAACTGCGGCATCCACTCGCTCTCTGCGCCCTCACCGCGAGCCACAATCCGGAGCTGCTGCTACGCGGCCATCTTGGATCTCTCTCCGCCCAGTGATGAAGTTTTTCTGTTTCTTAGTTTTCCTTTGGTGGACGCTGGTTCCCCTCAGAGCCAGACCTTCCTGGGTTCGCTGCACCCGCTGTGAAACTCTCAGTCCTCAGCGCTTCCAATTGCTATTTTCCTTGTGGGGATGGGACCAGCTGAGCCCGTCCGTCCCGCACAGTCCGCACTGGGAAGCACCCCGCTGGGCGCCGGCAAAAGAGCCACACCGGCCAAAAGAGTCGGGCCGGCGACCCGCGTGGCTTCTCCGCCGGGAATCTCCCGGTCTTTGTGCAACAAAAACTCGTCGGAAAGTGCGGCGTCCACTCGTTCTCTGGGCTTTCACTGGGAGCTACATTCCTGAGCTGTTGCTAGTCGGCCATCTTGGATCTAATCTCGAATTTTGCCATTTCAAATAATTTGGCATTAGACAGTCTTTTGGGCTCATGACATTTGTTGAAGGTTTAGAGAAATAGGTCTCTCTTCACAGTCAACACCAGGCATGTTTCTCAGCCTACAGGACATGATGCATTCTGCTTTATCTCATAGATTTCCTAGGACCTTCTTGAAAAACTCCTTACCCACTGCTCTTTGGATCATGGTAACTGACATAGGACCCATTTGAATAATTCTACTTTCTTTCAGCAAGATTCCTAAAGCATAATAAGAACTACTTTAAAAATAATATTCTTATTTCTGTTTTTGATTCTTAACCTTTATTTAAGGACATAGGTCTTTTGGGGCTCTCTACCCCAGAATAAGTTGAAATGCCCAGTAATCCCCAGAGTGATATAGTAGAAAGAGCAGGGTTTAAAAACCAAATACCTGTATTTGACTAATTTCTTACCTCATACTTAACAGCTGGGAGAAACTCAAATTGTAATCAGATGGCGGTATGTCTCTCTGTTCACCATAGTATCCCTAGTGCAGAGCAAATGTGTAGAATATGGTCCTTTGCAACAATGTGTTGATTAATTGACTAATTGGAAGATTCCATGAGATGCATATGTAAAAGCACAGGAGAGGAACTAAATGAATGTTACTTGCTTTGCTCTTCTGGTTTGCGGGTGATAAAAATCATTGCTTTCTGTGAACATGCATCAGCCATGCAGTTCTGGTGCTCAGAAATGTCAGGGATCAATCTGTTGGATAGCTGGGGTCCAAGGAGACAAAGTCCAGCAGGAGCAGTTGAAGAGATGGTGCAGCCAGGTTTTTTTTTCTTCTTTTTATGTTTTCTTTTCATATGACACTTTTTCAGTTTCTTACCTAACCTTAGTTTATAATGACATTTTTGGAGGGCAGAGGGGAGAACGCTAATCAATGCTATAGGTACAAAAACTATGTAAAAATAAGATGGATATGGCTGATTAATTTGACTCTGCTTGCTTCCATTTTATCTTTGTGTGTGTGTGCTGCCAGGATTTCAGTCTTTACAAATTGAGACTGTACAATGCTAAGCATTCTGACAGGCTAAACCCACAGCAACAATTACTAGCTATCTTTCTTCTGCTGTCACTGAGCAATTATTGAAGACTCAGTGTACAGGACTATGCTAATTAGTGTATAGAATACGCAAACAAAAATTAGCATTGTAGAAGCAGTGAACAATATTCTATTAAGAGCACTGCTGGTTTCTGCATTCTGGAAATGAATATCTTGTCTGCAATGGTCTCCCTATAAAAATAGCAGGAGTTCTTTAATTAGAACTTTAGGGAGATAGAAAAACAACTTGTTGGATGTGACTAAATGCATTAGTTGTGAATAAATTAAAATAGCATATAATAGGCTGAGGTATAATGGCTCAAGCCTGTAATCCCAGCACTTTGGGAGACCAAGCTGGGAGGATCCCCTGAGGCCAGGAGTTTGAGACCATTCTGAGCAACAAAGTGTGACCTCGTCTCTACAAAAAATAAAAAAATAAAAAATAGATGCATTGTAAATACATTTGAAAACTATTCCTCCAGAGAGTATTGTAATAATTTTATTTATTATCCAAACATCATCTTTTGTTGAGCTCTTAAGGTAAAATTGCTTTCTCTTTTCTACCTTTGTTCAACTTCTCTTGATACTTTGTGGGGTGAGAGGTTGATCTTGGGTATAAATAGCTAAATGTGATCAACTATAAAAGAAAAGAAAATATTAGAGCCTAAAAGTATTTGGTCATCCAGATTAAGAAAAATAGAGTATCCTCAAGTATTCTGTTTCATCTCTTTTATAAGAAAATATGCAGTCATGGGGAATTTGAAAAATGCTTGTTACATGCACGTTCTTATAGTCTCTAGGCTAGTTTAATGATATATGTAGCTATTAAGTCAAACAAGAATGACTAGAAAAAACTGCTGAGGCTTGATCAGTAATTGTGGATTAAAGTTAGTGAGAACTCGTCTAAGGGTGGTTGTTGATAGTCCTAATGATTTTTCAAAAGCATTTCAAAGCTTTTGAAGAATCTTTTTAATCTCTTCATCTCTCTGTTCTATTACTAATAAAATGAGGGGATTTACTTAGATGAGAACAATACACATTTTATAGATTTGTATGGTATTTTACAGTTTACTAAGTGCTTTTACATTTTTCCTTCCCTGAGATGAATTAAGGCTTTTTTTTTTTTTTTGACAGAGTTTCGCTCTTGTCGCCCAGGCTGGAGTGCAATGGTATGATCTCTGCTCACTGCAACCTCCGCTGCTGGGTTCAAGTGATTCTCTCGCCTTAGCCTACTAAGTAGCTGGGATTACGAGTGCTCACCACTATGCATGGCTAATTTTGTAGTTTTAGTAGAGATGGGGTTTCACCATGTTGGCCAGGCAGGTCTCGAACTCCTGACCTCAGATGATCCACTGGCCTCAGCTTCCTGAAGTGCTGGGATTACAGGCGTGAGCCACCACACCCAGCCTAGGCTCTTTTAAGCTCCAGAATTCTACTAGATTAAGTTTTATTGATTCTTTTGAATATGCTTTAAATTTTTTTTGTTTGAAACTGACAAATTGAACAGTTTTAGTTTAGCATTGATATAACTTTCCAATTCTTTACATTCCTAGAGGTTACCTGAATTATGACTGTGGGCTTTTAAAATAAATAACCTGCTGATACATAATGTAGAAATCTCCATAAGATGTATTTCAAAAGAGCTGTCCATTAAGACACCTTGTTAACAACCAAAGTTTAAATAGCTAAAGATTATACAATTGTAACACAAAGTTCCCTGTGTCTTTTTCATTTTCTTTTAAAAATTCCACAAGACTGTGAAAATGACCTGGTAATGCAGAAATCAGTTTTCAGGTTATTATTATCATAGGCAATCCAAAGAAGGCTGAATCACTGACAGTTACTAAAGAAAAGGACAAAGTAATGACCATGGGTCAGACAATCTAAGTATTTCTACTGACTAAAAAATTCTCTCACTTCCTGAGATTATTATCACTTAAAATGAGCCCTCAAAGGAGCTGAAACAGTTTTATAGGGGTATTTATTATTATTATTATTATTATTATTATTTGGAGACAGAGTCTCACTCTGTCGGCCCGGCTGTTGTGCAGTGGCACAATCTCAGCTCACTGCAACCTCTGTCTCCCGGGCTCAAGCAGTTCTCCTGCCTCAGCCTCCTGAGTAACAGGATTACAGGTGAGTACCACCATGCCCAGCTAATGTTTTTATTTTTAGTAGAGAAGGGGTTTCACCATGTTGGCCAGGCTGGTCTCATGACTCATGACCTCAGATAATCCACCTGCCTCGGCCTCCCAAAGAGCTGGTATTGCAGGCATGAGCCACTGTGCCCAGCCAGGGGTGGTTTTATAAATAAAGAGAATAACAACTGTGTGGGATCTTGTGGTGGGGGTGAACAGATAGGGCAATAGGCTGTTTAGGAGTGATTCTAATAATTTCTTGTAGAGATTTATATCTGGGAAAGGAGACTCTCAAAGAAATAGTGGTACTCAACATTAATTCAATTGAAGCAGTGGCCTAAATTCTTCTAGAGAAAATTGTCCCACATTTGGAATGCCCCTTTAACTTCACAATGACTGGGGAACCCACTTTACTGGCCATTTAATAAAGCAGCTATGTTCAGTTTGGCCAATTTTACAGCATTTCCATGGTGCCTACCATCCTGTCTTCTGGCTCCATAGAGCAAACAAATGGAATGATTAAAATACAGTTGGCCAAATTTATGGAAACCATGTACCATTCTTGGTCTAGAGTTTTTCCTTTGATATTATTTTTAGAACCACTCCCTTTGGAGCTCAGAAACTTTTACCTTTTGAAATAATCACAGGCGCTGTCCTATATACTTCATTCCCTCTACTTTCGACTCTCAGTTGACAGCAAAGAGTTATACTCTAGTATTGTAAAGGCATTATTAAAATGACAGATAGAAATCATACTTTGGTAGAACAATCATCCCATGTACTCTCCTGGGTGACGAAGACCTAACACACCATGATCTGTAACCTGGTGACATTGTCTACTAAAAAAGGTACCTACATAAGGATTCTCTCGAGCCTCATTGGAAGGGCCCATATTCATTTCACCATTCCCTGTGCTATCAGATTCAAAGACATTTACTCCTGGATCTACATCTCTCATTTAAAAATGATCCCTGCTACTGACTGAACCAACTCTCTAACAAGAAGTGATTTAAGACTAAAATTTACCTGGAATTGAATTAGATGAGGTCTACAGTAGATTGTTATTTCAAGATTCCCAGACCAGGTCACTGTATTCTTTCCCTTTTGTTTTTGGTCTCTTCTTATATGCCTTTATTTTCCTGGAAAGATAATGCTCTAGTTTGCACTTTCCTATCTATTGCGAGGAGGAACCATTACTGACTGTTAGATTTGTTACCTAAAACATTGATCTGTCATGATATAAGTAAACCCTTAGTCTACTCCATAACGCATTTTGTTAATGTTTCCAGTGTAACTGTGGTTCACATTTCGTATCCAGTCCTTTATACAAAGTCAAAGTTTTAGACCCAGATATTCAGATTCTTTGCTTTACCCTAATAGTACCTACGGTCTACAAAACAAACTTTGGAACTAGACTAAGATTGTGAAAGAAAAGGTATGGTATTTAGATTCAAGAGAAAAACAATTTGACAGATTACAAAAACATTCATGATCCTGGTTTTCTAATTACTGATAACCTCAAACAATGTAATAATTCAATAACAGAAGCTTGGAGAAATACTGCTGACATCTCCCTATGAGTAGCAATTAATACACAAAGTAATTCACATCGAATTACCTGTTATGTACCATCAAAATACATTTTTATTTATAGGGGATTTAACAGCCATAAGCATAGGCAGCATCATGTCTCAGCAAATGGAAAATAAAATGCCAATGTGGTTTAGGATATTTCTGGATTCAATATAAATTAACAAAATCTGAACAGTGGTTGGCACCTTTTAACTTAACACCATTAAAAGATATACTTTACTGGGAGAACTAAATCCAGCAGGATAGGCCTCGGCTGTTTAGACACTTTTTCTGTTGGATTGCAGTTAACCACTTAAAAACAACGGTCAGAAATTTAGCCTTAAAACTTGTGTCTATAGCCAGTTCCACAGCTAAGGCTGTTGTAGCTCAATAAACTTTCTTAGAATCTCTTGCTACAGTGGCATTGGATAATGGGATTGCTCTGGATTACTTATTAGCTGACAAGGTGGTAGTTGTACAATTGCTAACACTACTTGCTATGCACATGTAAACTCCTCTGGGAAAGTAAAAACACAATTATACAAGATAAAAGAAAACCCAAGCTGGTTGGCTTCAACAAGTCTCACCAGATACATCTGAACTTTTTGATCTGTTCAGTTGGTTGTCTTAAAATTTAGGTTCATCGTCTAGGTTTATTATTCAAACTGGATTTATTGTATTGTCATAATGATTTTTTGCATTTTCATAGTTAAGATTTCTTTTTTTTTGCTTGACTAATCTTTGTAAAGCCAGCACTCCCAACAAGATAACATTAGCCCAGTGTCTTAAGATGATTGCTAATGCCTAGGGGACTAATACAATAAAACTCAATGTTGAACTCCAGGCAAAGTTGCAATGAGAAAGCTTTTCCTTTTGGCCTCTTTGTTGCTAAGTGTGGCCCAGATCCCCAGCATGGACTCTCATACTTTCCCCCCAAAAGTAGGACAGAGACAACTTGGACAGGTTCAGACCCAGCAGTGAGGGCCAATTACACCTAACCTCAGAATGATTAATCAGTGACACTTTGAGAGAAAGATCTTGATCAAAATGGGGAAGTATGAAATTAGATTATACAAACTGGGCTATTCTTGTCAAACTCAACTAAATCAGAGTTGAAGGGTCAGGGGAGAGAGCAGTCTGGCACACATAGCATTTGCTCTAGGAAAGATCCATAAGCTTTGCTGCTGAAATGGTCTGCTGTAACCTTAAGATCAGTTTTACCTAGTGGCTGCTGATACAGACTAGTTCTGTGATGTGACTCTTAAGACTAGTTTTACCTACCACTGTCATTCACTAATCAAAGAGAGTCAAGTCCCCAAAAATTCACTAGTACCAGTGAGCTTCCTTTGAAAAGAATATGTAACATGTCCCTTTCTAATAAAACTTCCAACCATTTCTTTGTTCTTCAAACATGCCAAAGACCACCCCATTCTGTACGTATGCCCTGAATAGTGATTCTGTTTTTATAAGCATTCCCAAATGAAACACTTTGCATAGAAATTTGTTTCTATTTTTCTTTGACTTTACCAGCCCCAACTAGCACTAATGGCAAAATCAAGAACTCTGTCTCTGTAAGGTGATGATGCTTTGAGAACCCAAGTGTCATTGACTTGTGGTCCTCTTTTCAGCGTTCATTCCTTTTATTCTACTCTTTGAATTAGTACTTAAGGAATTATCTGTTTATCTTGGTAACTGTAATGTGCAAGTGAAAGATAGATTTTTTTTAAATAAAAAACTAAAGAATATTCCAGAGATAGCAGTTAAATATGCTTTTCTATCAAAATGAGTAAGTAAGGCCCAAAGGGAAAAGCTTGTTGTCCATCTCAGAATTCTGGTGAAAGAAACACAGAATGCCTAATTAAGATAAATATTTGAGTATTTTATCTATTTGTTCCTATGTGGTAAAAAAAAAAAAGTCATAGATAAAATATAGTATTCCTATCACTAAATCTATACTGATCCTAAAATTCCTATTCAATCACATTTTATAAAGGATTCTGAATATCTTTTGTCCAATAATTCTCAAATTTTATACAGTTTCACCAAATAAGGAAAATACCCCAATTTTTATAATTTTCTTTTTATAACTTCTAGAAATGATGATAGTGCTGAATGTGTTCCTGGAAATCAATACTGTTAAAACATTTTCCCATATGTAATATGAAAGATGGAAATCATATTTCTTATCTAGGTCCCAGTAACCTGTAAATCATACCCATGACCCAAAACATTTAATAATATCTGGAACAACTAGCTATCATCATAAGTATTTAATAGATGGCTTTTATTCTGTCTTAGAAAAAAGTATAGAACATTAGATTGTATACTAAATTTTCATTTTCACAAGTCCAAAATGGTTAAATAATGGTATTCTTGAATAGTTTGACCTGTTCTATAAAATATATGTGAAGCTCACAAAAGCAGAATTTTGATAGGTTATAAATTTGATCACAACTAATATATAATCTTAAACATGTTTTTGAACTTCTATTTAAAAATAACATTGCTTGCCTGATTTGAAAAGTCTCTTTTGGGAGAATTTGGGTGACAGTCCTAGCAAGTTTTGCACCGTTTATTCTTTTCCTCACAATTTGTGTTCCTATAGTGAACAGAGCATCAAAATTCATTCTTTTGACCTAAATTTTGTACATAAAATATCAGGGGCCTAATTAGTGTTGTACATGAAGTTTTGATGATGCTGTTAATGAAAAATAATATATTTGAAAGAGTAAGTGTAAGCATTAGGAAAGTATACAAAGACATAGCAATATGAATTTTATTAAAGCATTATTTACTGTAGTGAAAACATGAAAAAAATATAAATGCCAGAAGAAAAGGATTAACAAAATATGTTACAGTACAGTACAAGTGAATAAAATAATATTTTATGTTACAAAAACAATAAAATATTATTTTTGTAGGTGTCAAAAATAATAGAATATTAATATTGAAAAATTATATTGTTAAATGAAAAACATAGATTGCAAGACAATGCAGCATAAAAATATATTGATATACATAGGTAAATAACAAGAAGGGTATTCAACAATGGAATTGCTAATCATTTTTCTAGTTGTATGTATTGTTTTAGTTTCCTTCTTTTGCCAGTCTGAATGTGTAGGTATAAAAATTTTTTGAAGAATATGTTTTATCCCACTATAAAAAGCTTTCTTTATTTGTTATAAAATAACATGTTCTCATTATAAAAAGTACAAAATGATATAAAGTAAAAATATTCCATCCAGATACCTCTTCCATCTGGATTTCCTATTCTAATTCTTCCGAGCAATTGCTTTTAAATTTTTCTTGGGTCTTCTTCAAAAAATCTTGGATGTTGTTTCATACCAGCACATATGGAACAAGTTTTTAATAGCCACTTAGAATTTTACTTAATGAATGCATGATAATTGAATCATTTCTGTTTCAAAGAAAATTTAGGGCTTTCCCGTCCCCAGAACACTTTTTGTGAATTATTTTAAATTATACTTTAGTGACTTACTTGTAGATATGTTTTTATATTCTTTAAAATGCATTTTTATGGGATAAATTGCTCACAGTTGAGTTTAAGGGTAAAAAGATTTTAAAATGGAATTTTTGCAGATATGAACAAAACTGTAGCATTCAATATAATATACAGGAAATGATATGAAAAGAAAATTGATAAACACATAAATACAAATGTTCAATAAAATACATTCAGCTCTCTGTAGCTGTGGGTTCTGCATCTGTGGGTTCTGCATCTGTGGATTCAGCCAACTGTGGATTGAAAACATTCAAGAAAAATAAAATGCATGGTTGTGTCTATACTAACATGTACAGACTATTTTTTCTGATCATTACCCCTAAGCAATACAGAATAAAAACTATTTACATAGCATTTGCATTGTACTAGGAAATATAAGGAATCCAGATGATTTAAAATATACAGAAGGATATGCGTAGATTATATGGAAATACAATGCCATTTTATGTTGGAGACTTGAATATCTGTGGATTTTGGTATTCTCTGGGAATCTTGGAACAAATCTCTATGGATTCTAATGGATGATTGCATATGAAAATCAACAGTAACTGAAAGTAATGTGATTTTTCACTTATCAGATTTGTTAAAATTAATGAGTTTGATATACAAAGTTTTGGCAAGAATAGGGGAGACACAACTGTTGAAGGAAATGTAATTTGGTTCAATGTGCTATTCTTAATTAGGGAAATAATAAGGGCTGATCTTTACCTTATACCCTCAGTTTTCAAAAGTACAGTAGCCTTTAGCTTTGAACTTATTAAATAATCCTTCCCCTTATCTACAGAAATAAACAAGACTCTTAAGAGATATCTTTCGTTTTTCATAGCCATTTCCCTTCCTGTAGTCTCTGATCCAGCTGACTCTGCAAGGAAGATCTACATTCCACATGTTCTCTAAAAACTCTAGAATGTGGCCCATGCATTTTTTACTAGCCATTCTTGCTGTGTAATGACCTCAAAATCACTGAGGCTTAAGATACTAACATTTATTTTTCTTCCTTTAAGGGCTGTGGGTCAGCTGAAGAAGCTCTGTTTCAGGCTGTGCTTTAGGTGCCGTTCTACTGCACGTGTTTTTCATTCTTATTCGACCTGGATATCAGGACACATTCTTCTTTTGGCTAGTTGTAGGAAGGCAAGGGGGCAAGCCAAGTCACGAATGCATATTTAAGCCTCTGCCCCTGTTACATCCACTGACAGTCCATTGGAAACATGCTCAAATGTCAGTGGGGGTCACATAGCAAGGACATGAAATGTGTATGTGAATACCACACATGTTCATTTTAACATCTTGAGTGAGAGAATGGAATCTGGCATGCTGTAGAAGAATAATTTGCTTTAAAAAGAATTCCCTAATGGGCCTCCAAAATATAAATTTTAGGACTATATTGGTTACATAAAATAGCAGTATCTATGTTATCAAGATTGATAAAATTATTTTTCTTGTGAAATTTTTGTTTGTTAATGGTCAAAATAATGAACATACCAAACCCTTTTTCTCATGTAGTCTTTTCAATTTGATTTTCATAGCCACTGTAAGAATCATTTCAAGTACACTGAATAGTTAAATGAATTGGGTGGAATTCAAAAGTTGGATCTTTAGCAGTAAATAAAGTACTGCAAAATGACTCTAATTGTATACATTTTTAAATTTTCTTTCCCAAGGTCATAGACAGTATGTGGCAAAACCAGTCCTGGAACTCCTGTGTCCTGTCTCCTTCTAACTCTGCCAGTGCACATCTTCTGTAATCAGTGGCCAATAGATAGTCTACTTTTTCCAAAAGCCTCTTCTATAACCATGTTAAAAAGAAATTAACCTAAAGGTGTAATCAGGTTAAGTACTAACTTTATGACAGAAGAGGCTTGTTCAGACAGCCAAGCCCACATGGCTCAGGGAGTTTAGGCACCAGGCATATTTTCTCTGAGAATAGGAATGAATAAATATTTACCTCAAATTTGGCCCAGGACATTGCCTGACTGCTTCATTGCCTTTGTCATTATCTTGCAGTATTTTCATCCGTACTTACTTAACTTAGGAAAAATAAAAATTCAGGAGCCTCAGTTCTAGTCTCACACTGGGGCAAAATGGTTGCTCCAGATAGATTTCGTTATTACTTTTGGCCTATTCTAGCTAAGCCTATAGATTAGGCAAAGCTCATTCATCCATTAATGGAGCAAGTGACTGGATTTGTGAAATGACAGAGATCATGAAAGATCAGTGAGGTGGATGTTTCTGTTCACATTACCTTAGAGGAACATTAATTTGGATAAGCCTGACCCAATGCTTATAGCTGGAAAGAAAATTTCAATTTGCAAATTATCTTGGGATTTCATTTTTTAGGAACAAAATTTAGACTGTGGTATAAAGAAAAGAAAAAAAAGTGATCCTTTCTATGTCAGTTTCTCACAAGCTGCATGTAAGTAGGCATTGTTATATTTCAATTCTCCTTTCCAGAAAAAAAACTAATTTTTCCTTCCTCCTTTAAAAAAGAACATTAAAATTTAATGGTACAGGCAGTTCTCTTTTGTTTCACTTAATAACTACTTCCCGTTGAAACAAAAGAAAACAAAACATAAAAGCTATTCTTAATTCCAACTTTTATTGTTGAACAAGAATAGACATAAAAAATGTTATTAATGAAAGAAAAGTGTTAGGGAACAGGGACTCTAAAGATGAAGGAACTTTTTTGGTTACCTAAAACTCTTCTAAAGTAAAAGAAATGAGGTTTTCAGTTAGGTTAGAGAAATTGTAATCTTTCATATGTTACTATTTTAAGTTTTCAGGAACTAGAAAAGGTTAGTAAACTTACTGTTACATCAATGTCCTCATATTGCCCAAATGATATCTAAAATAACAGTGACCTAAAATGTTCGTGACCCTATATAACGCCCTACTTAAACAGGGGCAACATGAATCTTCAGAAAAGTCATTAATTTCTATCTTTGGGTTTGAACAATAACAATGAAAAAGCCAGACTTAAAAAAAAAATAGTCTTTTTTTGAAAATATATCTTTTGTTCAAACTCAAAGATAGAAATTTTTTTCCCTAAAGAGAAAGAATTATCTAAGTGACATTACTCCCATGCCCAAAGACATCCAGACATTTAAATACTGGGTGTTAAATACTTCTTATTCACAAATTGTTTTAAAAGCCCTATGTAAGATGCATAAAGTCATCTTTAGAAATGACTGTATGCTTAAGAAAATAGGAAGCATGTATCAGCCATAATAGATCAGCGATGTTTCTTGAAAGGAACAAAAGCAGCTCAGCAGGAAATAAACACTAGAAAATGTAATTGTGGACTTAGAGGTATAGGCTGAGAGTTTGCAGTGCTACTTCCATAATAGGTGTGCTATTAATTCCTTATTAGGCCATGAAAATGCATTGCACTGAAGAAGCAATTTCCCCAGTTATGCAAAAAATGTTTTTTTCTTCATCGAATCACTTAAATGGAGATTTTTTCCTCTGTAATTATTTGGGGGCCACTAGATGGCCTTTTATTAAGGACTTTTGATATCACTGTCTTCTTATCTCTTCTAAACTACCTGCAGATTCTGTATATCAACTCAGCACAAGAGTATTGTGGAGAATAAAGAGGATAGATCTTGGCCAACAGCATGAAGAGGGACAAGAAATGAGAAGAACAAAATTAAAAATAGGACTAGCATTGGAGCTGGAAAATGGCTTGGAGAAGCTCCTACCCAAATAACTGGTAGCTATAAGAACAAAGAGTACAGGCTAAGTTGGGTTCTGGGCTACTTGGTTAAGAAGTCACTGAGTGGAAAGTATACTTCTCTGTGTTGCAGAACAACAGCTTTGGGCAGCCTGAAAGCAGCTGGATGGCTCACCCACTAGACCCTATACACTGGGTGGCTTCTAAGATCAACCTAGAAGCCTGGGAAAGGATAGGAATGAGTTCAGGGAATTCCTTTCTAGTTCACGACATTCATCTTTGGACTTGGTCTTCCGAAAACATGCCCTTTTCTGAATATGCTATCTTTGACTTTCTCAGTGCCTTCCATCCCCACATCCCAGTATGTATTTGTCCCTCTGGGCTTTCTCTGCAATCCTAGAAAATACTGAAAACTTGTTAAAAACTTCAGATGGGAGTTGGTGCTTTCCTTCCTACCCCTCTATTGATTTGCTCCATGTTCCTTATTATTATTATCATTATTATTATTTTCTGGCTGTTGACAGCATTATCTTTTCCTACTTCTCTTTTAATGGCCTGTCCTTCATTTTTTCTTGTCAGAACCCAGCCTACTTTTCAAAATCCATTGAAGTTCTACTAGTTTTCACTTCTTTTTGTTTTCAATCTGAATTAATAGTTTCTACCTCTATGTTCCTATCACTCCAGGCACTTTTATTTTGGAATATAAGACTTTCTGCCTTGAATTAGATGTAGTTGTACAGATGCTGTCTGTCCCACTGGGCCACAAATGTCTTGAGATCAAGTGCAGTATCCTGTTTGTTTCCATAGACTTCACAATGTCTAGCACAATTCCACACACAGTATGTGCTCCACACATTTACATTGCTTAAGAGATAAAATATGTTTCCCTCTTAGGGAGTATTTGCATTTTAATGGGAGATTTTTCAAAAATTCAATGCCTTCACACTCTAAAGAATAATCTCCCATGAAACTTTTAGAGAGCGGAAGATACATTTTGGCAGGAACCTTTTCTGGTGCTCTCCAAATCCTACCACGTAGGGTCCTTTTTGCAATACTCCTAGCTCTGGTTGCTCATGACATACTCCGAGTACTCATATTATCTTGCAGAGAATCTCTTTGATCCAGTCACTGTGACTAATCAGAACCATGTAGCCTTGTCAGTGATCAGGCTCCCTGAATGACTGATGGGCCACCTAGTAGTTCCAAGTCAAACAGCAGGATGAGTTCCTCTAGGTACCTTCGTACAGTTCTAATGTGCTGCTTAATTTGCTTGAATTAAAAGGAAACTAACAGACACAAAAACAGTCCTTCAATAGTAGCAATGATAATCAGAAAAACCAGTTTCTAAGCCTAGTCTGGCTCAGTTATCTGTGAGACATTTACAAATTATTTTATTTTTTTTAGAAATGGGATCTTGCTATGTTGTCCAGGCTAGTCTTAAACTCCTGGTCTCAAGAGATCCTCTGCTTCAGCCTCCTGAGTAGCTGGGACTACAGACATTAGCCACCATTTCTGGCTAACAGAGAGACTTTTGCATATGGGCATTTCTATTTGTTTATTTAATTAACATTTATTGACCTCTCACTAAATGCTGGGCACTGTATTATAGCCTTGATATATAATAAGAAATGGTAGGACGTAGCTCTTTGTCTCTAGAACTGTTCTGTAAAATAGTGAACTTAAGTGAATATAAGAAAATTACACAAATTATATAAGTCCTTCAGTCTTAGAAAAATGTTGATCTTAGTTAACTAAGGACAGATTTTACTATCAGTGTCCTGTGCTTCACTCTTGATCCCTCTGTATCTTCCTCAAACGTCTTATAAATTTATGCATTTTATATTCTATAAGGAAACCTCTGCCATTTATTGAGTATTTTTGTGTTTTAGATCATGTAGTCGGTTGAATGACAGGCCTCCAAAAACTCATGTCCAAGAATTTATGAATGTGAACTTATTTGGAAATAGGGTCATTGCAGATAAAGTGAAGTTAAGGATCTTGAGATAAGAGGAAAT
Source organism: Plecturocebus donacophilus (assembly GCA_004027715.1). NCBI lineage: Eukaryota > Metazoa > Chordata > Mammalia > Primates > Pitheciidae > Plecturocebus > Plecturocebus donacophilus. The sequence goes on along the minus strand of PVKP010031707.1, from coordinate 11,796 downwards.
CATCCCGGATTATCCAGACGGGTCCTAAATTCAGTAGTAATTGGTGTCATAAGTCACAGAGGAGAAGAACACACAGAGGGGAAAACGATTTGAAGACAGAGACAGACATTGGAGTGATGCAGCAATAAAGCAAGGAATGCCTGAAGCCACCATAAGCTAGAAGGCCCAGAGGCTTTAGAGAGGGACAGTCTTGCCAGCACCTTGATTTTGGACTTCTTGCCTCATGAACTATGAGAGAATAAATTCCTTTTGTTTTAAGACACTCAGTTTATGGTAATTTGTTTGGCAGCCCTATGCTTCTAAATAAATTCCTTCATAGACATTTTAAATACACTATGATATTTAATCTTGCCTTGACAATTTCTGGGTAAAATTATTCCTAAAATTTAAAAAATGACTAAAGCCCAGAGGGATTGATGAATTGGCCATGTTCTCATGCACAGTATATGTTGGAGACTTAATTGAAACCCATTTCTATCTGGTTCCAAAGCCAGAACCAGACTACCCTAGACTTATTTACATTAGTGCAGGAATGAATGATAAACTCAAATGGGCTATCTTCTGATAATGCAAAGCATTCTTTATTGGTTCTGTTTCATGGTACCCACCAGGATATTCAGGTAAAGTCAAGGCTCAGAGTGTCTTTTCCCTGCACCATTTTTCTCTATTTGTTTTACTCAATTTTATCTTTTTTTCTTCCTTCCCAAATTAAGATTATATTTTCTTCAATGATTTTTATCATTTTCTGCGCATAATTCCCATGTCTCTTTCCCTTTCTCATCAATCTCACAATAACAAAAATGTCTTATGATATGCAGGCAAAGTAGGCTTTGCTGTAAGTTACAGTTCAGTACTGCTGGTAATGTGTGATTATGACATATTTCCCCTGATGTTAAAATGCCACTTTCTTCTTGGTGACTAGGCACTATATATAATCTTGTTTCAAAGATTTTTGGTTTTGTTTTTAAGTTGAGTTGGTTGCTTATATTTCTTACAACACTGAAAGCATAGTAGTTCAGGAAGTATTTTCTCTCAGAAATATAAAGTTCTTCTGGATTTTAAAAATTATAAATAAAAAGATGTTATATCTTACACACTTATATGTAGAATTAGTGTCTAGTGGAAACTAATTTATCCCATTGCTGAGAAAGCATTTATAGAAACATTTAATGAGAGAGGAATGCATTGTGTTTAAAGTAGCTAGTTGTCATTGATCTCTGATCTTGTCTACAAGAGATTTCATCCCAGTATGGAATTATTTGTAGTGTCTGAAATTATGTGGTCTTACTTTAATTTATCCAAGATTTAAAGAAATTCTATTAGCCCAACACTTAGTGACCAGTGTCCTTTGCTGATTACATTCTAGTCCTTGGATTCTTCTCCTAATTCTTCTCTGATTCATAAAGCTGATTACCGTAGCACTTGGGTTCTTTATTGAAGAAGTAAATTTTGATTAAGTTAAATGGAGGAAAAGGGAATTTCTAAACTACTTACATCACTTACAGAGGCATAATTAAGTTGTGGAATAAGAGATTTCAATAACTTTTTTTAAAAAATCAATGATCAAGGAGACTAAGCTTGGATAAGACACAGTTGCAATGCAAAAGACATTTTAAAATGAAAAGAAAAAACAATTATTGAACTGTGGCATGACTGATTTGTTTTTCAAGGAATAGAGATGTATATACTAAGTGTTTCTTTTACTGGGTTCTATATATAGCCAACAATTTTAATGAATTAAAAGGCCATTGACTTTGAAAGAAGAAGGGATCTTGAGAACATTTAGACCAAGGACTACTGAATTTCAAAGACATGGACCTGGAGTTGAAAATAATGAGGATGAAATCTGTTACTCACTGGCAAAGTGGCCAAATGGGCATGGGTAGACATAAAGAGATGTTAAATTGCAGGCGTCTATGCTTTTCTTTCTCTTTGGAAAGTTTTTGAGTGGACCTCTTTCTTCTAACAAATATATGTTCTTTGTTTTGAGTTTCCTGCTATGTCTGCATTAGAATTGAAGGGAGTTTGTAGATTAGACCTCTAATGATGGATAACAGGTGTCATTAAAATTCTTAAAACTTTGCCTTTACACTATGGCTATCTATATCTACTTAAGGTAACTTTTAGATTACTGGGTGTCTGTACATTTATTTTCATTGTGTTTTTGTCATTAAATGCTAAGTATAGGCCAAAATATAGTGGAAACTCAAAATGGTTTCAACTCCTTTTTGTCTAAACAGTTTTATGGAAAAATGCTTTGGCTATCCTCGTTAGTCTCTTCCCTGGCTCACCTCATCTGTAAAGTTATGGTATTGTTGGTCATCGTGGTGGTAGGGGAAGTCACTGAATTTTAATAGTGGTTTTAGACTCCTTGGAAAGTGCTTTGATGAAAGGAGATAAGAATGAAATTGTTAGAATAAAATTACTAGTAACTGTTCTTTTGGTTTGTAATCATTTGGCAATCATAAAGTCTACCTAGGGTCTTGGATCCTAACTCTCATTAGATTTACATAAATCTCCTTGAAAGTTGGATGCTGCTTGACGAACAGCTTATGGCATGTGTTACAGAATCTTTGGGGTGTTGCTTTTCTGGCTTGAAACCTCTGTGGCCAGTGATGCCTTTGCCCAATTTCTTGTCCCGCATCCAGGAAGAGTGAGGTATTCAGACAAGTGGAGGGTGAGCAAGATAAAGGGGAGCTTTACTGAGTATTAGAATAGTTCAGAGGAGTACATCCTCTCTGTAGGCAAGTCATCCCTGTCAAGTGTTTAGCTCTCAGCAGAGAGGAGGCCCTGGAGTGGGTGGCTCCTCTCTGCAAGCAAGTCATTGTGATGAGTGTTCAGCTCTCAGGAGAGAGGGTAGCTCCTTTCTGCAGCTGGTTGTTGAGATGTCTACAGCTCTCAGCAGAGAGGAGGCTCTGGAGAGGGTAGGTCCTCTCTTCAGCTTGTCAGGGTGTCAGCTCTGCTCTGGCTGAGTCCCAAGGATTTTATGGTCTTCAGAGAGAGGAAATGTGTGCTGATTGGTCCATGGGCAGCCATGGGTGGGCTCAGGAGAAAGCACCATGAGATCCTCCTGGAGTTCACAGGTCTGACAGCCCCTACCGAAGGTTCAGCCTTCCCAGCCCTGAAGGTGGGGCTTTACCAGGACCTGCCTGCTTCTGCCTAGGAACCTGTCTATGTCCTGCCACCATCCATTGCACAGGAGGCTGTCTGCCTTCTACTATGGTCCATGGCACCCAGGCTGTTCTTGCCAAGGGGCACCTGCAGGCCAGTTCCGAGTTGCCCTCAAACCCCCTTCAGCTTCCCTCCTGTGCTCCTCAGTGCCCAAATTCCAGAGGGGACACAGATGGCAGGGAACTGGCATGTCGGCTCTCCCTTGAGTGTGTACCCACTCTATTGGGCTGCAAAAGACCCCTGGTTTGGCCCCAGCCTTGTTCCATGATTGGAGTGGGTGGGTGCCTGGGAGAATGGAGAGAAGCCAGGCAGTGGGAGCATGCTCTTCTGGGCCTACAGCGGGAGGGAGTCCTTCCTGGGCTCCCTAGAGCACCAATATGCCTGGGTCCACAGTGGGCTTGGGAGGCTGCAGCTGAACCTGTGAGCCCCCACCCAGCAAAATTGGAAGGGACAGTGCTCCCACTTGCCCCCTGCTCCCCTCGGCTCAATGGAGCGTGCAGCCCTGGCCATGCCTCTGATACTGGAGCAGGTGCTAATAACAGGGAGAGACCAGGCAGTGGGAACAGGTACTTCCAAGCCTGCTCCCAAGAGCACAGAGAGGCCTGAATCTGGATGGCTGCATCAGCACACAGGGCTCCTGCCTGCTCTGTGGAGTGTGTGTGTGTGTGTTGGGGGGGGATACTCCTGCCAACTCTGTGGAGTGTGTATGTGGGGTGCTTCTGCCTGCTCTGTGGAGTGTGTGTGTGGGGTGCTCCTGCCTGCTCCATGGAGTATATAGCCCTAGCCGCAACTCCCCACTGCAGCAGTGTTTCGGCTGTGGCCACTCTGGATGGGCCACTGGTGCCATCAGTATGTAGCAAAGGTAGGAAAGTGGGAGCATTTTGTTCCTGTGGGGAAGAATATTTTATCATTGACATTGTTTCCAATTGTGGATACTTGGAGATCTCAAGAAGCAAACCAGTCTCAGCAGGTTTTATTATTATATTCTCTAAAGACAAAGCACTCACCCTGAGTATGTTACTGGTGAATACATGCACACATGTGAGATACATCATATTAGGTCTGTAAAAATGACATATTTGGTCAGGTGCAGTGGCTCATGCCTGTAATCCCAGGACTTTGGGAGATTGAGGTGGGTGGATCACCTGAAGTCAGAAGTTGGAGACCAGCCTTGCCAACATGGTGAAAACCCGTCTCTACCAAAAATACAAAAAAATTAGCCAGGCGTGTTGGTGGGCACCTGTAATCCCAGCTACTCAGGAGGCTGAGGCAGGAGAATCGCTTGAACTGGAGAGGTGGAGGTTGCAGTGAGCCAAGATTGTGCCATTGCATTCCAACATGGGTGACAAGAGCAAGACTCTGTTACCAAAAAAAAAAAAAAAAAAAAAAAAAATTATTTAAAGCTAGAAACCTGAGCACATTATATCTACAACATATTTCAGTGTGTAAGAACTATATGTGTATATGTGTTTTACGGGTTGCCCAACTTAACTTTCAGACTCACAAGGCCACCATACACTATATTTGCCACCAGTCTACTTAAAGGCTATAGGAAAGGACTGTATCAGGCTAACATTGCAGTGTCAGACATTTCTCTTCTGCAGTAGTTTTTGCAGAATTCTATGCAGCTAACAGGGCATTATCTTCTCCTAAGTGATATTTCAAATACAAGGAGGTAAGATTTATATTGGGTAAATTCTAGAGTTTCCCTTACTTAGAAGCCACATGTTTCACAAGAGTCAAAATCTCTTATATTATCTTCATAAGCATAGCTTCTGGGGGCAATGTCTGGACACAAGGATCACTGTACTTAGGGAAGCCTAAAGTATGTGTTCCTGACTGGTGTCCCCAATAGCTTCAGTCATTTTTTTGTATTTCTCCCAGTCAAAATGAAGTCTGAGATCATTTCTATGATACTATAATCAGTGCTTTCTAGTAACAGAGTTGACATTCTACCTTTATCTGTTCCATAGAGAAAGAAAGTTACAGAGCTAATCAGAGGACACATCCTCATAAAGCAGGGGAAGGGGTTTTGTTAAATCAGTGCCCCACTTAGTGATACAGAGTCTAATTCAGCCACTAAGAAATAACCATGCTTTATTAAAGCGATTTAGAACACAGACAGATAACTCAGTAGTAAGAAAACAATTCAATTTAAAAATAGGCAAAGGATCTAAATATATGCTTCTCAAGAGAAGGCATACAAATGGCAAATAGGCATATTTAAAAATGTTCAAAATTATTAATCATCAGGGAAATGTAAATTAAAGCCACAAAGAGATATTACCTTATACCTGTTAGATTTGCAGTTATCAGAAAGACAAAAGGTGGTAAGTGTGGCAAGGATGTGGAAAAAAGGGAACCTTGCACACTGCCGGTAGGAATGTAAACTAGTACAAGCATTATGGAAAACAATCTGGACACAACAAACATATGAAAAAAAAAGCTCATCATCACTGGTCATTAGAGAAATGCAAATCAAAACCACAATGAGATACCATCTTACACCAGTTAGAATGGCAATTATTAAAAAATCAGGAAACAACAGATGCTGGAGAGGATGTGGAGAAACAGGAACGCTTTTATACTGTTGGTGGGAGTGTAAATTAGTCCTACCACTGTGGAAGACAGTGTGGCAATTCCTCAAGGATCTAGAACCAGAAATACCATTTGAACCAGCAATCCGATTACTAGGAATATATGCGAAGGATTATAAATCATTGTACTATAAAGATACATGCATACGTAAGTTTATTGCAGCACTATTTACAATAGTAAAGACTTGGAACCAACCCAAATGCCCATCAATAATAGACTAGATAAAGAAAATATGGCACATATACACCATGGAATACTATGCAGCCATCAAAGGAATGAGTTCATGTCCTTTGCAAGGACATGGATGAAGCTGGAAGCCATCATTCTCAGCAAACTAACACAGAAACAGAAAATCAGATACCACATGTTCTCACTTCTAAGTGGGAGTTGAACAATGAGAACAAATGGACAAAGGGAGGGGAACATCACACACTGGGGCATGTTGCGGGGTGGGGCACAAGGGGAAGGAGACCATTAGGACAAATGCCTAATGCATACAGGGCTTAAAACCTAGATGACGGGTAGATAGGTGCAGCAAACCACCATGGAACATGTATACCTCTGTATCGAAGCTGCATATTCTGCACATGTATCCCAGAACTTAAAGTAAAAAAAAAATTCTGGATGTTTCTCAAGATATTAAAAATGCAGCATATGACCTAGCATTCCCATTACTGGGTATAGATCAAAAGGAAATGAAATCACTATGTAGAAGACATATCTGTACTCTTATATTCATTGCAGCACTAGTTACAGCACTATTCTTGCTCATCTAGGATCTAAAAAATTGATCTCACAAAAGTAGAGAGTAAAGTGGCTGTCACCGGGGGTGGGATGGTTGGGGTGATTAGAGAGATGTCAATAAAAGAATGCAAAATTTCAGTTAGATAGGAAAAGTAAGTTTAAGAGATTTATTATACAACATTGTGACTAAATAATATTTTAAAGAATGAAGTTGGATTGTTTGTGACTCAAAAGATAAATGCTTTTGAGGGGATGGAGATTCCATTCTCCATAATGTGCTTATTTCACATTACATGCCTGTATCAAAACATCTCATGTACCCATGTACAAATATATAAACCTACTATGTACCAAAAAAAATTTTTTTTTAAATTAAAAAAAATAAAAAAAAACATATACAGTTGACCCTTGAGCAACAGGTTTGAATTGCATGGGTCCAGTTATATGTGGACTTCTTTCAATAACAGTTCCACAGAGTGAGGCTGCCTTTCCTGCCTCCACTTCCATTCCCTTTACCTCTTCCACCCCTGAGACTGCAAGACTCACTCCTCCTCTGCTTCCTCCTCAGCCTACTCAACATGAAGACAATGAGCATGAAGACCTTTATGATGATCCACTTCCAATTAATGATTAATAAATATATTTTCTCTTCCTTATGATTTAACATTTCTCTCTCTCTCTCTCTCTCACCCTCTCACCCTCTCTCCCTGTCTCCCGCCCCGACAGATTCTTACTCCATCACCCAGGCTGGAGTGCGGTGGGGTGATTTCAGCTCACTGCAGCCTCCACCTCTTGAATTCACATAGTTCTCATGCCTCAGCCTCCTGAGTAGCTGAGAACACAGGTGTGCACCACTACATGCGGCAAATTTTTGTATTTGTAGTAGAAACAGGGTTTCACCATGTTGGCCAGGCTAGTCTCAAACTCCTGAACTCAAGTGATCGCCTGCCTTAGCCTCCAGAAGTGCTGGGATTACAGGCATGAGCCACTGCACCCAGCAACATTTTATTTTCTCTAGCTTACTTTATTGTAATAATACAGTATATAATACATATAATTTACAAAATATGTTAACCAGCTATTTATGTTATTGATAAGGCTTTCAGTCAACAGTAGGTCATTAGAAGTTAAGTTTTGGGGGAGTTAAAAGTCATACACAAGTTTTCAGCAGCACAAGGTTTTGGTACCTCTAATACCAACATTGTTCAAGCGTTTACTGTATTGTGTTCCTAAAAAATGCTAAGAGTGGATGTAAAGTGCTTCTACCACAAAAATGATAATGTGAGGTAATGTATATGTTAATTGGTTACATTTAGTTATTCCACGGTGTATATACATATGTTGTACATGATAAATGCATAGAATTTTATGTGTCTACTTGTTAAAAAATTTAGAAGTAAAAAATAGAAACATGCCTTAACTAAAAAAATAGGAAATAATTTTTTTTTTCAGTTGGATAATTACCTTTTATAGATCCAGCTTAGAGATTATCGGTAAGAAGGCATTTCATTTATTAATGTATTATTTTTATTTTCTTATCATCCAACATTATTTCTGGCAATACATGATGATATTCCTGGTGCTTCCAAGAATATATATGTAAACATATAATATAGACATATTAAAATTATAAATATTTTATATAAACATATAAGCATAAAATAATATTTTGGAAGCACTGAGAATATCATCAAATGTATTATTTTCTTTTAAGGAGTAACATATTTTTTTAATGAGGGTGTATAAGAATTATTCATTGGAGGTTGACTTTTTTTTATTCTCCTGTATTTTTATTTGACCATAGTGATCAACATATCAGATTAGTCCTTGATGTAGTGCCCTAAAATCAATGTGCAAATGACCAATGCCATAGTTGTGTAGGTCTAGCCTAGGAGTGTTTATGTTTGCACATACATTTTCTATAATGATAGTGCCTCTTATAAGTATTGTTGAGGCAAATATTTTATTTCAGAATATGAAGGAAGCAAAGTAATTGTGAAATATTTTCATTGATTTTACTTCCTATTAGAAGAGGTAGAAATTCTTGCATTCCTTTCATTTGTGAGTATAACCTTGGGACTCATGGAATTGAGAACAGCATGTAAGCACAGTGCCTTGATTGTCTCAGAAAAGCCAGCACTTATTAAACACCTGTTATTGGAGTTGTGTGCCCAGTTTAACACCATAATTCTAAAGATTTTAAAACATTTGGATATGATGCATACTAAGTGATTAAAATATTATGGTATAAAAGACATAAGAATGAGGATTAATTAGTCTGAGATAGGAAAAGTAAAATGATAACCAGCATAACATGTACAAATCTAAGCATTCCTAAGTGTTGCGTAATTTATTAAAATGTATAATGAAGTTTTCTGTGTTCTCTATATAGAGAAACATATGCTGTGTATTGTATCAAAACCAGACTTAGGGTGCATTTCCTTGAAGTAAGGTGAGTAGTATTAAAATTTTTCCATTATGCCTACTGAAATATTATTCTCTTCTAGGGTAGATTGTGTGCATGTTATATTTGTATTGGCAAATAACATTTAGTGGAAGTAAATAAATTCAAATCAGTTTGGAATTTTCTTTTCTAACTGGCTTATCTCTACAACCAACAATTAGAAGATGATGGAAGATAGCATACAATTTATTATGAAGATGTGTTATAAAACTGGTATAAAATGCATGGCATCAAGAAACATTTTAGAAAGGACTATTCTTCAAAGTGACCACTTTCTTCTCTGGGAATGACTCAGGGCTCAGAGAATCTTTCTATCTACTGTATTATATTGGATCATTTTTCTTTCATAGGTAAAGTTTAATAGGTCATTATGTAAAGATACATACTTATTAGATGCTATGCATCATGACAAAAACATGAAATTTGTAATCGTTGTTTCCCTACCAGGAATTTGATGTCATAAATTTTGTTGCTATGGAATGATTACAATGATAATGTTATCTCCATTACTCATGTAGAAAATGCTCCATTTGTCCAGGATATAACAGTTTGCTAAAATCCTTTCATTTACTCAATTGTATCAATTAATTCTTTATTTTGTGGCCATTTAATTGAATATGTTCTATACTCAATTATTTTATTTAATAATTCATTTTATATTTATTGCCTACCTACTATGTAAGAGACATTGTTTTTGACACTTGGTAGTTTATGGGAGGTAGAAGGATGAACACTTGCCATGTTCACATTCTCAGAAATTTTATTTGTTTGTTTTCATTTGAGACAGTCTTGTCTGTTGCCCAGGTCGCCCAGGTTGGAGTACAGTGGTGTGATCTTGGCTCACTGCAACCTCTGCCTCCTGGGATCAACTGATTCTCCTGTCTCAGCCTCCCGAGTAGCTGGGATTACAGTCACCTACCACCATGCACAGCTAGTTTGTGTAATCTTTTTAGTAGAGATGAAGTTTTGCCATGTTGGCCAGGCTAGTCTTGAACTCCTGACCTCAGGTGATCCACCCACCATGGCCTCTCAAAGTGTTGGGATTACAGGCATGAGCCACCACTCCTGGCCCACTCTCAGAAATTTTTTATCTTCTTGTATTTTTCTGCATACATATATATGTGCTCTTTGTCATTTGGAACAAACGAGGGGATAGAAGATAAATAAGGACACCTAAATGCGACATAACTGAAACCAGTATAAATTGCTTTGGTTGAAAAATGGAGAAAAAAATTTAATAAGTGAAAAATATAATTGAATAAATTATTTGATGATATCATGACTGAATAGAGAAACATCAACTAACCTGTATGAAAATTAAATGGCATTATTACTTTGTGATTTAAAATACCCAAAGAGGGTTCATAGAGCATGTTGGCCGGAAAGAACAGTATAATGAACTAAGCAGAGACTTGAGGCCAGGAGTTCCAGGCTGTAGTGTGCTAAGATCATGCTGATGAACAGCCACTACACTGCACGTCAGCCTGGGCAAGAGAGCAAGACTCCATCTCAAAAAAGGAAAGAAAGTCATTTTACTGAATTGTCACATGCCTTTATCTCTGACTCTGAGTTTTTCAACATTTATAAAAAATAATGAGTAAAAAATGTAGAGTTATCTGCAGATGACTCAAATATAGGAAGAAAATCACTGTGATAAACACAACATCTAGATTTCAACTTGTTTCAGTAGGCTTCATGTCAGCATTCATTTTTCAGATCAAATGACGTTTCTTTAGATAGGGCATCACTAACCCTCAATCCAAATAAAACCTCCTACGTCATTCTATATTATTATATTATCTGTTTTATTTTCTTCATAGGTGTATTATCTCACAATATCACTTGTTTACTTGTGTATTATTTAGCACCTCAAATTAGAATATGAATTACATATGAACAATAATTTTATGAGTGCTGTTCGTTACTATGTTCCCAAGTGCCTGAAAGTTTTACAATAAATATTTCCTGAAGGAATAAATATGAATTAATGAATGAATCTATGACAAACCTATTGAAATTATATGGAGATAATTTTAGGTCAAGTACTAAATAAATTGCATGTATAGAAAGTAGAGGAAGGTTATGTTGATGTTCTTTTAATTGACAAGTATCGATTGAGAACTTGCTTTATGATGAACAAAAACCAAAAAATAATTTGATAATTTAATTGATCTGAAGTTTTAAAGGAACTGATGGCTACTATAGTGTGAATGCAATCTTAAGTAGCATGAATTAAAATATCCTGTCTTGGGTAAGGGAGATAATAGCCCTGAAATGTTTTGTACTAACAGAAACTTTCTTAAAAATTATATTTCAACAAGGTTATTTAAATCATGCTGTGTTCAGAATATCACTGGCAGAATGACGAGGAATCTATAAATTATCCTAATTTGAAGGTGTTTGAGGGGACTTTGGCTTTTGAATAATCAAAAGACAGAATCCAAGGCAATCACTGCTTCTGAAAATTGAGAGATGAACTCTGGAAAGGAGACAGAAAGGAGGAGCTGGAAGCTCTGTGTATAAACTTTGTTCAAATCTCTGGCTGATCCTTAACATATTCATGCATGGAGTAGATTCCAAATAGGTCAGCTAGGGACAGAAGCTATGAACTGAGATTTGAGTTGCCAACCAGGAGACAGAATTTGCAATCTGAGTTCAACCAAGTAAACTATCTGTGAAAGCAAATTAAAAAGCAACACCTTTCAGAGAAAGATAAGATAATCTGGGGTCTCTAGAGCACACCAACCTGAAACCAAAAGATCTACCATGAAATGACCCAAATGTTCCAGTTAACAAACACAGTTTTTTTTTTTATTTTT
>PVKP010031706.1:0-26695 GCA_004027715.1 Plecturocebus donacophilus | reverse complement strand
CATCCCATGCTTACTTGGCTAACCCCAGTCATCACTCCTATCATTGTAATTTGTTTACTATTACTAATGGCCCCTTTTCTTCTCAGGTTCCTACAAACTCGTATGCGAGAAATTGGACGAGTAGCCGTCAACCAAATGCTCCTTCATCCCTTCATCCAGCTCTCAGTCGAGGCACCAGCCAACTGACCTGTCCCCCTTACTTTGCCCCTATTCAGCAGGAAGTAGTCAGAAAGAGCGGCGCCCTCTATCATCAATAGGTTGGAATGTAAGGCCGGTTGCCTTGCTGGGAGCTCGGACGCACCCCCCCCGCCCCGCTCCTTTTTTCCCTTTTACAAGCCCTGAGCAAGCTCAGACATGCTCGGGCATGTTCCCTTCTCCCTTGCTCACACAGCCTGGTCTTCTCTTAAAGAGCCCAGTATGCAAACAAGGTGCTGCAACCATAGCTTCTTAATAACCAATAGCAGCTAAGCCCTAACAACCAATAGCAGCTAAGCCTTAACAACCAATAGCAGCCAAGTTTTAACAACCAATAGCAGGCAAGTAATTCCAACCAACAACAAGCCAAGTCCTAGGTCAAGGCTTGTAACTTACCCAGTAGCAGTCTTGCTCTCCCTCAACCAATCGAGCTGTTTCACTCCCTATAAAAACCCCCTGTCTAAAAGTAGACTTTCTAAAAATAGCCCAAGTCACTCCCTATAAAACCCCCTATCTGAGAGAAGTCAGTGCGACTTCTCTGGCCCCTCCTGTCCAGACTGCAGAACCTCACCCGGGAGCCTGAATAAATTCCCTTGCATTGAATTATCTTGGTGCTGGCCTCAGTTTCTTCGTTTTATCCTCGGAAATAAACCTTACAGCCTCAATTAGTTGAACCCAAGTTAAGGCAGAGTTTAAATTTAAAGATACGCTATGTCTTGGTGTTCAGTAATATTGATCCTAGTGCTCATGACCTGACATGTTAGCAGACATAAACTCTACATTTCAAGGCATGAGGGTGGTGGGTAATGTGATCATTAGATGATACACATAAGGAATGATCATAATCAAGACAGGCCAGTTAGACAAACATTTGGTTCAGATATGAAAATGAGAAAGTACTAAGACACTAACACAATCAGCACAAAAATCCCCTCACACTCCAAAGACTCTGAAGAAGACATAGCTTTGATATCTGATGAATTATCCAGCAGTAATAGGTTTCGATAATGCACACTGAAATGCCAGAACTTTTCACCACGCCTGCTAACCTTCTCCTCACAAATACTAAATTCAAACCCATTGGCTGTCAAGAGCATCAAAATCTTAGGACCTAGCAGCATTTTACTATAAATCCTAACTGTTAAAAAATACAGGCATATCTGAGTTTTTGAGCTCATATTTCTATAACACATACACACACACACACACACACACACACACACACACACACACACACAGATGCTTGCTTTGTTTTCTGTCTTTCTCTGATGGGGTACATCCTCAGCCCAACACTGAATGTTCTAAGGTAAGAGGACAGCACAAACAGGGATGGAAAATGTGAAGCCTCAGAGAAGTTTAGTGAACATATGTGTGAAAAGGAAATCCTGCAAGTAATTTAATGTAATTTTTACCTAGAAGTGGCCAACATTCTTGTTCAATTGTATGTCATGAAGATTTCCACATTCATTCAGATGCATCTAATTCTATGTTATCAAATGCAGACTTAGAGTATTGATATCTTGGTACACTCCCTTCCACATCTATTCCTTCCTCAAAGTTTCCTCTTGCACTCTTGAAAATGCACAGCTATTCTGTCGTGGAGCTCAGATTTGAACAAAGTTCTAACTCCAAATTCATCAAGGCTCTGAACTCACTCAAACAGCAGTTACATTCTGACTCTCCCATAGTAGGAGGTGAACTTGCAAATCCTAATCCAGATGATCTTAGTGTAGTGTCCACACCTTTAAAGACTTCACTTCTGTGGTCTGCAGAGAGAATAGTAGTGTTGTTGGTCACAATGTGGTTAGTAAAATCCATGTACTTTCATATAATCTCAACTTTTAACCTAGAATCACTGAAATATTAGTGAAGTAAGACGAACATTGCGCAGAATATTTGAAGAAAAAAAGTGATCAAAGTATTTCACAGTAACATCTCCATAGATGACCAACTAGTGGCTTTATCAGCAGTTTCAAACCAACATTTTGAACATGCCCCAAGCAAGTGATTCTATAAAGTGAGATTCAAAATCCAATCAAATGTATGAGGCATCTTATGCATTGACTTTACTCTGACATGTTTGTGTAAATAAAGCATCAGGAAAACTACTGTCTCTTGCATTTATTTCTGACAAGCATTAACTTTCTAACAAGTGCTAGCTATTTTTCTGGAAGGCACATGATGCGAGATCTTTCTTCAGATGAAATTATAATTTATTTTCTGCTTACAGTGCCTAAGCTATGCTACTCCTCAGGACTGACCTAGGGTCAAAACACACTTTGAATCAAAACCTACATAGGACTTTTTAAATCTTTTGCACTTTCTAGGGAAGTCAGCTGTTAGATATGCAAATTAAAACATAACTAGAGTGAGAATGTAAAGAATTTACTCAGAAATGTAATCAGGAATATGATACTGTTACTACCATCAAATTTGCTCTCTCCGCTGGGCAAAGTAATTCATGCTGGTAATCCCAGCACTTAGGGAGGCCGAGGCAGGAGTATCACTTGAGCCCAGGCATTTGAGACCAGCCTGGTCAACAAGGTGAGATCCTGTGTCTAAAAAACTAAAAAAATATAGCTATTCATGTTGTTACACCCATGTAGTGCTAGCTACTTAGGAAGCTGAGATGGGAGTATCCCTTGAGCTCAGGAGGTCAAGGTTGCAGTGACCCATGGTTGTGCTACTGTGCTCCAACCTGGATGACAAAATGAAACCTTGTCTAAAACAAACACACACACACACACCATTGCTGTTTCATGGAAAAATGACTTAGCAGAAAATTTCCATAATATTTTCAATTCTTCATCCTTCCAGCACCACCTCAATTAATCTTTACCATAACACTTGATGCAGCCATTAATTAATCTTTAGAAGAATTGAAGTCTGCTGAGGATAGTTTAAAAAAAAATATGGATCAAACCAGTCTTCTCAGTGGTGAATGGTAGCTCATATTCCAATTGTGCTGCTTCATTCTCATTTGCTCTAAAGCTTTCTCACTGAACTTTAGAACCAGTTCACAAGTTCTTCTCCTATTCTGAAGGAACTCCTCTCACCTGTAAACTCACATAACCCTTTGTTTATTCTTGTCTTGTGTCATGTATAATCTGCCTTGCTTTAGAAAAACTTATTCTAAAAGACTACAGATTTTATCAAAACTTACTGGACTTTATTCATCTTTGTGACTTCCTCCATATCTAGAAAGAGCCTGACACATTAATATATTCTTATTAAATATGGATATGTTTCTAAAACCCAGTACTTTGACTGCTAGTTCCATTTAAATGATCAAACACCACCTAAACATTATTAATAGTTAAAAAAGGAAAAAAGAAATAATAAAAGTTTAAACTTCAGTATCAAACAGACTTAGATTCAGCTCTGAAAATTACTACCTGAAACACCATGGACAATGTTTGCAAGCTCACTAAAGCTCATATTTTCCTTCTGTGAAAGGGAGATATTAATGTAACGTAATTCTCATAGTTATTGGGAAGAAACACAATGCCTGCCATTATAGTAAATGACTAATGCATGTTCACTATTTATATTTGGCTAAATATATTAGGGCATCCTCTCACTCTCCCATCTCCTCTGTGAATTGAGCACTTTTGCTTCCAATCGAGATCGCCAGTGTTCAGCAGCCACCTTTGCCTTCTTCAGTGACAACCACCTCTGCTGAACTCCTCCCAAGGTTACTAACAGCTCAAGCTAAAATGTTTGGGCATCATATATTCTGCAAATATTCAAATCATGTCTTGAGTAAATCTTAGGCCACATGAATGAACCTCCCCTGCAGATAAAACAGACACTTATTCGAGGGAGAGGGGTGATCTGAGCTTCCTTGTGGTGATAAAAATTTGAGAGAATGGAAAAGGATTTCAATTGCAGAAAACACACGCAGTGCTTCAACAACTGATGCCAGAGTCCTTCAAAGCTGTTTGTCCTTCTTTACACATTCATTTACTTTACCAGGACTTTTCAACTGCACTGAACAAGTATTTAAATCAACTGTTTTTACTTCAAGCAAAAACCAGCAGAAGAGGAAAGAATGCAGATGAAATTATTGCTGAACTCTTTCTGCAGACTGGAAGATCAGGACCAATACATGTTGCTTAGGTTGTGACCCGCAGGGTTCATGCCTGGAACCCTTTAATGAGGCCATTAAAAACATATAATCCAGATATACAAAAGTAATTACAAAATGACTTAAGTCTCTTCAATATATATACTTTAAAATCTACTACAATAATTCCTCCTCCACCTTCCTTAAAACCTCATTGAAAATTCACTAGCCCTATAAAACTAATAGCTTTCACAATTCTAGGTACCAGTGAAAAATAACATTAGACATGGAGACCACTATTATTATTTTACTTGTTCCCTGTATGTCTTTCTCCCTTTCCCTTTCTCCACATGCTTCCTAGGAACATGAGAAAAGAAAAGAGATTGAGAGAAACAAAAATATCCATTGTGGATGTTATGGGAAAATGGCAAAAGCAAATTCTGATAATGTCACATTAATCATTCTTATTCAGCACATAAAATTAAAAAGTAATACTTGACTAATATTGAGATTTTATTGCCTTGTTATCAACTTTCCTCTTGAGTCCAGCAACAGATTACCTACAAACGTAACACCTACATATATTAAAAATTCTTTTTTAAATTAACTTCCTTTCAAATAATAATACCTGAGACTTAGAAGTGTTTAATTTAATGCTGACCTACCAAGAAGGATATATGAGTTTGAATTTAGAGAATAAAACAGAGTGGGGAGGTGAAGGTAAAAGTTTTCTTTTTATCAAAGTGCTGATAGTTATTTAAAGAACACTATTGGACTATTTATTTTAATAGCTCTTCATTTCCTGTATCGGTTTGTAATACCTGTGAGACTTAGAAAATAAGTGCTATTCTAGAAAAGTTTCCTTTGGTAAACATTGATCCATTTGCTTTTATTCTGATTAGAGCTGAAAGAAACTTTTCTCCCTCCCTATTTACATTCCCTGTCATCTCAGTCGGACGTCCTGAGCTGACCCATGGCTTTCATTCACAAAGTGCTTTCAGCATAAGCACCATATGATCCTTGGGTGCCCTACTTTCTTATTTCAGCAAAGGGCAAAAAATGAAAGTTTGTGTTGCTTCCTCTTGTATGGAAAACAAACAAAAAACCTATTTTAGGAAAGGAGAAAATCTAATCCTTTCAAGGGACTAGTATAACTCTCGGGTAAAGGGCTCTTACCAGTTTTCTGATAGACCTCACTTGAAGTCATGGGCTTACTGCTTGACCTTGAGCAAGTGACCTCATTTTATCAGACCAGTTTCTCCATCAGTAAAATGAAATTAATAATAGTACTCTATTCAGAACATCATTGTGAAGATTCAATATAAGAGTGCTTGATAAACAGAAGATTTAGGAAAAGTCTTATTAACTTACTTCCTATGAATTCACCCAACATGTGGGAAAAAATACCATTGGGAGGTATTATATGTACTTCCTCAGACCAATGTTATATTTTCTTAATGCATCAAAATATAGTCCTCTGTGTGTGTTAGGGGTGGGAGTGAGTGAAGGGTCTAGATAAAATATCCATGACCTGATAATTGTTGAAAAAGAGATAGGGCACATAACTGTCCATCACATTATTATTTCATTTTTTGATAAGTTTGAAATGTTCTATAATCAAAATTTGAAACAAACAGAAAGAAAGTAAAACTCTTGGGATGTTGGCCCCCAGGACTTTGGGATAGGCAGGAACTTCACATAAACTTGGTTTTTCTTGTATGCATACATTCCTTGTATTTTTGTCTAGAAATAGCTTATCCTTATTCTTGCCTGTATTTCTGCCAAAACATGTTGCTGGGTATGTGCTTTTTAAGCATCTCTAAGAATATACTTGGCAGTAATATTTCCTCTTAGAGAAGTGGGAGGCAGAGGGCATAAGAGAAATCTTGATTCTCCAAGGAAAAAATTGTCTCCTTGGTTATTAACATGAGAGCTGCCCCAGGCTGCCAGGAGATTACACATCACATCTCTGTTTTTTGGGAGCCTGGAGGGAAAGGAAGCCAGGGAAGCAAACTCACTGAGAATAGAGTGTGGCATCCAAGGAAGCTATCTGGAGATATCCTCGTAGAAAAGGCTGTGTTGAAAAGAATATGGCAGCAGCTTCTGTTCTCTTTCTGGAATTGGCTTCCAACCTTCATCATTTAATCTCCTTTAGCCCAAAGTACACCATAGGCTGAGAACCCCAAAGGCCTTGTTTTGACATTAGCATGAATCAGTGTTATGGTATAGTTTCTGCATAATGGGATGCTTTCATGTCAGTCAACCACTGATTAAGACTTCTATGACTATGAAAAATCCAATATGTCTACATTTGTGTGGTTCCTAGTTTGCTTGATGTCTGTTTTCACTGAGAGAAATTATAACAATTTTTTTTACCCCACCTTCTTTAAGAGATTTGGACAAAAACTTAAGACATACAAAAATGAGGCTGAACATGTCTTTGTCCCAGCAAGTAATGGTGTATTAATTATCTACTTCTTCATAACAACTACCACAAAACTAGCAACTTAAACCAACATCTGTTACTTTCTCACAGGGGCTGTGATCATCACTGGATCACCTCAGGGAGGTTTCCCTTCCAAGCTTTCACGTGGTGGTTGTTAAGGTTGAGTTCTTCATAGGCTGTTAGACTGAGAACCTCAGTTTTTCACTGGCAGCCTACCCAGATTGCTGTAATAATAAGCCAGATGATTGTTTTCATTAATGATTTTTTTTTGCTTTTTCTTCTTGATAGGGTGAAAACCACAAGTTTATTGTAAAATTAAACTTACAATCTTTCTATTTGAAAAATCTGCACACCCCAAATTCAATATGTCTCAGTGCTACACTGATATGAATTGCCTGGCCAACCCTCTATCAATCCATCACATCTCAAAAGTTCCATCTCCCAGCAATCCCATTATTGGGTATATACAGAAAGAATTATAAAACTTTCTATTATAAAGACACATGCAAACGTATGTTTATTGCAGTACTGTTCACAATAGCAAAGACTTGGAATCAACCCAAATACCCATCAAAGATAGACTGGATAAGGCAAATGTGGCACATATACACTATGGAATACTATGCAGCCATAAAAAAGGATGAGTTTATATCCTTTGCAGGGACATGGATGAAGCTGGAAACCATCATTCTCAGCAGACTGACACAAGAACAGAAAACCAAACACTGCATGTTCTCACTCATAAATGGGTGTTGATCAATGAGAACACATGTCCACAGAGAGGGGAACATCACACAATGGGGCCTGTCAGGGGGTGAGGGATTGGGGAGGCATAATGTTAGGAGAAATACCTAATGTAGATGATGGAGGAATGGATGCAGCAAACCACCAAAGGCCTGGGTATACCTATATAAGAAACCTGCACGATCTGCACATATACCCCAAAACTTAAAGTGTAATTAAAACAAAGGAAAAAAGAGTGCCATCTCATAAAATGAGTTAGGGATGAGTCCCTCCTTTTCAATTGTTTGGAATAGTTTCAGAACAAATGGTACCACTGCCATCCTGATACCAAAAGTGGGTAGAGACACAACAAAAAAGAAAACTTTAGGCCAATATCCCTGATGAACATCAATGCAAAAATCCTCAATAAAATACTGACAAACTGAATCCAGCAGTACATCAAAAAATTTGTCCACCATAATCAAGTTGGCTTCATCCCAGGGATGCAAGGCTGGTTCAACATATGCAAATCAACAAATGTAATCCATTGCATAAACAAAACCAAACACAAAAACCACATGATTATCTCAATAGATTTAGGAAAGGTTTTTAATAAAATTCAGCATCCCTGCATGTTAAAAACTCTCAATAAACTTGGTATTGATGGAACATATCTCAAAATAATAAGAGCTATTTATGACAAACCCACAGCCAATATCATATTGAATAGAAAAGCAGGAAGCATTCCCTTTGAAAACCAGTACAAGATAAGGATGCCCTATCTCACCACTCCTATTCAGCATAGTATTGGAAGTTCTGGCCAGAGCAATCAGGCAAGAGAAAGAAATAAAGGGTATTCAATAGGAAGAGAGGAAGTCAAATTGTCTCTGTTTGCAGATGACTTGATTTTTTTCTTTCTTTCTTTTTTTTAAAGATGGGATTTCACCATGATGGCCAGGCTGGTCTTGAACTCCTGACCTCAGGTGATCCAACCACCTCGGCCTCCCAAAGTGCTAGGATTACAGGCATGAGCCACCGTGCCTGGCCCAATGACTTGATTTTATATTTAGAAAACCCCATCATCTCAGATCAAAAACTCCTTAGGCTGATAGGCAACTTCAGGATAGTCTTAAGATACAAAATCAATGTGCAAAAATTATAAGCATTCATTTACACCAACAATAGACAAGTACAAAGCCAAATCATGAATAAACTCCCATTCACAATTGCTACAAAGGGAATAAAATACCTAGGAATACAGTTAACAAGGGATGTGAATGATCTCTTCAAGGAGAACTACAAAGCACTACTCAAGAAAATTGGAGAGGACAGAAATAAATGGAAAAGCATTTCATCCTCATGGATATGAAGAATCAATATCATGAAAACAGCCATACTGTCCAAAGTAATTTATAGATATAATGTTGATCCCATTAAATTACCATTAACATTCTTCACAGAATAGAAGAAAACTACTTTAAGTGTAACATGGAATCAAAGAAAACCCCGTATAGCTAAGACAATCGTAAGCAAAAAGAACAATGCTAGAGGCACCAGCCACTTGGCTTCAAACTATACTACAAGGCTACATTAACCAAAACAGCATGGTACTAGTATAAAAACGGACACATAGACAAATGGAACAGGATAGAGAACTGAAAAACAGGACCATCTGATCTTTAACAAACCTGACAAAGACAAGCAAGGGGGAAAGACTGCCTATTAAATAAGTGGTGCTGAGAGAATTGACTAGTCATTTGAAGAAAATTAAAAATGGAACCCTTCCTTACACTTTATACAAAAATTTACTCAAGATGGATAAAGACTTGATTATAAAACCCAAAACCATAAAAACCTTAGAAGACAACCTAGGCAATATCATTCAGGACATATGCGGGGGCAAAGACTTTATGATGAAAATGCCAAAAGCAATTGCAACAAAGCAAAAATTGACAAATGGTGCTTAATTAAACTAAAGAGCTTCTGCACAGCAAAAGAAACTATCATGACAGTGAATAGAAAACCTACAAAATGGGAGAAAATTGTTGAAATATAATCATCTGACAAAGGTCTGATATCCAGCATTTACAAGGAACTTAAATTTACAGGAATAAAACAACCACATCAAAAAGTTGGCGAAGGATGTGAATAGAAAATTCTCAAAAGAAGATATTTATGTGGACAACAAACATGAAGAAAAGGTCAACATCACTGATTGTTAGAGAATGTTAGAGAAATGCAAGTCAAAACCACATTGAGAAACCATCTCATGCCAGTCAGAATGGCAATTATTAAAAAGTCAAGGATCAACACAGGCTGGTGAGGCTATGGAGCAATAGAAATGCTTTTACCCCATTGGTGGGAATGTAAATTAGTTCAACCATTGTGGAAGACAGTGTGGCAATTCCTCAAGGATCTAGAGCCAGAAATACCATTTGACTTGGAATTCCATTATTGGGTATACTCCCAAACGAATATAAATAATTCTACTGTAAAGACACAAGCACATGTATGTTTACTGCAATACTATTTACAAAAGCAAAGTCATGGAACCAACCCAAATGCCCATCAATGATAGACTGGTTAAAGAAAATGTGGTACATATACAACATGTAATACTAGGTAGCCATAAAAAAAAATGAGATCATGTCCTTTGCAGGGACTTGGATGAAGCTGGAAGCCATCTTCAGCAAACTAACACAAGAACAGAAAACCAAATGCCACATACTCTCACTCAAAAGTGGGAGTTGAACAATAAGAACACATGGACACAGGGAGGGGAACAACACACACCCGTGCCTGTTGGGAGGCGGGGTTGACGGGAGGAAACTTAGAGGATGGGTCACTAGGTGTAGCAAACCACCATGGCATACATATGTAACAAACCTACATGTGCTGCACATGTATCCCGGAATATAAAATTTAGAAAAATTTAAAGATCCTTCTCATGTGGAGATATTTTTGCTTCCCTAAACCAGGTTAGTGTCCCTGAGGCTCAATCTTATATTACCTTTACCTCAACAAGACACTGATGCACTATCATTGATCAATATTTAATGTATATATCTCTGCAAAATTGCAAGCTAAATGTCAGGAGGAACCATGTCTGTTTTGCTTTCTCTTGTATTTTCATGTTGAAGTTAAGTGTGAGCATACAGTAAACATTTTTTAAAAAATACATTGCTTGATAAATTAGTACATATTGAGCACTTCCTATGTTCTAGTTAAGTAGAGAAGGCTTAAGTTCCTTTCTGACTGTTATTGTCTATGGGGGAAAATCTTGTTATGTTTGTACCACTTTGATGAGCTTGAGAAGTATTTGCACATCCAAATGATGAAAAATACACATTGCCAAAAAGGTACGCTCTACCCAAAAGAACTATGAAAGAAGTTACAATCCCCAGTATTTCTTTCCTAAACTCAGCACCACTGGTAGGCTGGTTCATGGACCTGTCTTCTGTACTGTTGAATAAATATCACTTCTTAAGCCTCGGGAGCTGCTAAGTCTGGATCGGAGTAGGAAGCACTGGGCCTCTATCTGGCTAGAGTTGAGAAGGAACAAGTTAAGTGGGGATTTTATAGTCTTGTTGGGACTCGTCTTGCCTATCTGTGGAAGTGTCCCTGTTAAAGAAGAGAGGGTGCCTTGGGAAGAGGACTGATCTCCTTGGGCTTCCTTGATACTGGTTTTTGATCCATGGTGAGAACATCAACCTGGTATTTTATTTTAGAAGCAAAAGAGATCAAGCCTCTGGGTGGCAGAATGACATGGCTAATATCTTCTCTTCCCAGTACTTCCTGTTTGTGTGTGTTTATGAAAACAAGCATCAAACATGAAATCAGAGGATGTGAGTTTTAATCTTCCTGCTGTTCTCTAACTGGGTAACTTAGATGAAGTCACCTTTCCCTTCTGAATCTCAGATCTTTCATCTCCCAGATAAAAGACTTGGGCTGGACAATTGTACATTCTCTTGTAGTTCAGGTGGTATAATTTCCTTTCATCCATGACAAAAGTGATTCCTGCTGTCCCCAGCACCACCTCATCATAATGTACCCTTCTGAATACTTTCCAGTATTTGGCAATCACATTCCAACCAGAGCACATCGAGGCAGAAAAATCTAGCACAGAAGGGCCTGTCCATATATATCACCTGACCCCCGGGAAGCCTCTGGTAGCCTTTTTTTTTTTTTTTGGAGACAGAGTTTCATTCTTGTTGCCCAGGCTGGAGTGCAATGGCATGGTCTTGGCTCACTGCAACTTCTGCCTTCCAGGTTCAAGCAATTCTCCTGCCTCAGCCTCCCAAGGAGCTGAGATTACAGGCACTCACCACTACAGCTGGCCAATTTTTGTATTTTTAGTAGAGATGGGTTTCACCATGTTGGCCAGACTGGTCTCAAACTCGTGACCTCAGGTGATCCACCCATCTCTGCCTCCCAGAGTGCTGGGATTACAGACATGATCCACAAGCCACCGTGCTCAGCCTCTGGTAGCTTTTCTAGCACAAGGGAATGACTTATCCACGTTCTTTCCCTGGGTCCTATATTGGAGCACCAACATTCACTTGTGTTGAGTCTCTGTTTCTCCAGAATCACATGCTTTCTGTCCTGGAATCTAGAAATAATGCAACAGGGACAAGTCCTCCTTCCATAAAGTAAATGCTTATAGATGAATTTTAATAATACAGGAGGAGTGGTAGAGGAACATAATTCCAATCATTGTCTCTTTCCTCCTTTCCTCTGTGACAGCATTCCTCATCATGCTCTTATGATTTGAAAAAGGCCAGGTCTCCAGAGTTGTAAAATGATAACTTGCACCTGAATGCTTTGATAAGAGATTTAAGTTCTAGCAAACTAAAAATGGGTATATGGATATGTTCTACTGACTAAAAAAAAAAACAAAAAACAATAAGACTACTATGTAATTTTTTGTGTTTTCCAAATTGGCAACCTTAAGATACAAGGTTAAAGAATGCAGAGCTGAAATTTTCTCCCTATTCTGTCTTTATTTCTCTCACTTTTTAAAAGAGAATACAGACCTCAGCCTGTTACCTTTTCTTATTACCAAAAATTATCAAAGACCAACAGGAATGCTCAGGAAGGGATATCTGCATTTTACTGTAGAATCCTCCTTCCTCTGAATTTCTAAGCCTTTTTTCTTTACCTTTCTGAGAATGCATGAAGTCACAATGGCATATCCTCACCCATGCTTTGCTAGAGAGGAAATCAAATCCAAGCCTTACGGTTGAACCAACTCTCTCCAAAATGTTTTTAATTGACTTTTAGAAAAAGTGAGAACCTTGAATTGCATACAGTTTAGAGAAAATGCTGTCCTCATTTTTAAAGAAACAAAAAGGTCAATAAACACCAATGCTCTGAAATTTTTCAAAGACGTGAAACAAGATGACAGGTTTATATAAAGTGCTTACCGCTGACTAAAGGCTTGGTGTGAGGATTCTGGTCTAGAAAGCCCCTATTCCTTAAGATCTTCTATCCTCCTAGAGGGGAATAGCAGGGCTTGAGTTTTGATGGTGTCCCTCAGAGCCATGCAGCATGTTTCAAGGCTGAGAGAAACATCGTCCTCTTCTCTAGATGGCAGCTGCTTTCATGGAAAGAACATTGCATTGAATCTAACCAAACCAGCCACTCAACTTGCAAAAGCTGTGCAAAGGGAAACAAAAGTGCATGCTTATCTTCAGTGTTGAGTGTTGTGAGGATGAAGTGCCATGATGTGAATGTGCTTTTTAAATCACATGTGGGAAGATAAATGGGGGTGTTTTAATTGCTTTCAATTTATATGATTATCAGCACGGAGAACTGACAATGTGTTAAACAGTGTTATTCACTACATATGCCTAAACCCACCTACTCTTCAAGCAAACACTGGGAGACATGTATTATGACGCTAATGCGACGAAGGGAGGCAAGGAGGATTGAAGCCCAGAAAATTAAGTCACTTCCCCACTATTCTATGTTGTGACATGGAAATTCTGCAGCTCACACTCAACACTCTGCTCCTATACTATAATTGCAACAGCAATTCATCTCTTTTCCCTGCTTTCTTCTGTCTTCCATGTAACACACATAGGTTAAGATTCCCTGACCCAGAATTTTAACTTTCAGTAAAGCTTTAGCTAATACCCCTACCATATCATGGAGATTGACTGTCAGTGCATCTCTCTTGGGTCTCAGCCGGCAATACATGCTGTCCTGTGAGATGGAAACTCAGGATTAGGAGTCATGAAGGGAGCAATGTGTTGAGCCAAAGGTGTCATTTTATGTGATCCCTTTGTGGGTTGTAACTGCATTTCCTTTAATGTTCTTTTATTTCTCACTCTCAGAAGTGTGGGGGCAAGAAGGGAATTAATTATAGTGAGCCACCATTCCTGACTGCTGACAGAATGTTGCTCATAAACTATGGGCTGGGGATAGATGTCCCTATAAAAGCATAAAATGAGAGTCCACTCCTCCCATAGAAATGACTGAGGATAGGCAAGTCTCTACTTTTATTGAGAAATGCTCACACTATTGAAAGCCTGCGTTCTTTCTCAATCTGTGGCCACATTTCTTGAAATGACACAGTCATCTTATTTTGTTCTAAAGTACCTGCTCACGTGCATATATGGACCCACATATTGGTGTACTCAGACATATGCAGTCACACACACATACACATGCATACGTGTGTACACATGTACACACACACACACATACACACACCTGAAACTCAAGGAGGAAAGAATCAGGACTTATAATACTGCTGGCCCTGACTCTGACAGACTATTCTTCAAATTCCAACTCCATTATAAATTATCCACATTCTTAGTAAAATTTGTACATTAATAGCTTTAGAAAAATAAAATAGGTATGTATGTAAAAAGTGAGCATGTTTATAGCATGTTATATTTTCAGCTTTACTGAAGTATAATTGACAAAAATTGTATACATTTAAGATGTATAACTTGATGTTTTTATATATGTATACATGTGAAATTATCAGCACATTCATATTAGCATGACTCTAATCTCACTCATTCTCTTTGTAATAGATAAGCAATTTGGGGAATATAATTCAAAATTATGTAAAAATTCAGTGAAGATCTAAAAGTCCAAAAGACATTTTTAAACATCAAGCAATGAACATGGGGATAACTTTTTAAATCTCTTTATGTAAATAGAATATACAGCCACTTTGAGAACTATTATCCCAGATATACTGACTTGGGAAAATGTCCGTGCAAGAAAGGAAATTGTATGCAGACTATAACTGCATCACCAAAAAAATAAATAAATGAACATTTGCCAACCTAGTAATGTATGTAAACATAAAAAACATTTTAAAACTCTAAATTTTAAAAAATTGATAATGCTGGGTAATTATAAGTGCTTATTACATTCCTATTTTTTCTTGTATACTTATATTACTTAGTAATATTTTAAATAATATTTTAAATCTATATAAGAATTAAAATCTTAATACTGGATACCTCCCAGTAGTAAAAATAGAAAGTAATTATGATTTAAAAAATGTTGACACTTGTATATTGCTTCAGTTTATTTCAAAATGAGTGAACTCTTCTTGGAAAATGTTGAATGCTGAATGTAAACAGTTTTTTAAAAAATAGATAATGAAATTAAGTCTCATGCAGTTAGCTTATGAGCCTTCAGTCAATATGCTCTTTCTCATTCCTACCTGGCTGCCTCATGCTAAAGTGACCTCACTGAGGCTTCTTGGTTTTCTGAGCTTCTCTTAGTTGATTTTAATATAGTATCTCATAGGTGTGAGATTTAGGAAGGAAAGGATACAGATAGGGGACAAATGTGTATTTCCTAGATGTAAAAGGACTCTTAGCCACTGCTCCAGTATGAGCCCTGCTTTAGGGAACAACTATGTACCAATGTTTTATCACTGTTCATACCACGTGCAAAGAGCTACAGGAAGATTTCTTTAAACATAGTGAGTGGGAAGATGAAATAGAAGAGCTGAGTCCAAGAGTCTTTGTTATGCTACCTGGAGGGAAAAAAGAGACTATATAGTAAATAAATACATTCAAATTTTATCAAAATGATTTCCAGATCTCATCAAAGAAATAACAAAAACAATATATTTAAATTGGTTAAAAAATGAGCAAGATTTTGGGATATCGGTGCACTCAAATGTTGGCAGCAAAGTAAATTGTTTCCATAATTCAAAAGGACAGTCTGACCAGGTTACAAGAGCCATAAAAATAGTATGTCCTTTGACCCAGTAATCTAGTGCTGGGATTTTTCCTGAATAAAAATTAATGTTAAAGCAAACAAAAGAGGCAAACATCTAGAAGTTGCTCAAATGCCAGTAGGAGTTTGTAAGGTAAATTTCAGTGTGTCAGCTCAATAGACCATTGTGTAACTGTAATAATTGAACTCTCTGAAGCACCATGATTATTTTTGGAGAAGTTGATATGAAATAATTGGGGCAGAAAAAGCTCTTAGAAATAAGGAAGATCATCACAGTTTACCATGCTCAGTATCAATTTTGGAACTTCCCTATGCATATCCTAACACCTGAAATCTCAATTGATCTTTCAGACCATGCCAGAACACAGGCTTGGTTCTCATGCTTGGCTCTCCAAGGCATGTTCTTCACCAGCTCATTATCAGACTGAATTTCTGAGATATCAGCAGATGTATTCTTGCTGTCTTTCCAGAAGTCTAACCAATAAGACTTTTACGATCTTTCATGTTCCTGACCTGGAGAAATTGAAATAATCTAGAGTATAAATTTACTTTTAGCAAAGCCAGGCCCTGACAATCCCAGCCACTTTTCCCCACCAGCCTTTCTGTTAGACAGAATCTCTAACAGATAAAATAAGTGTCAAAAAATACACTAGACAGAGCCAAACAGGCAAGGAAAACTTTACTGAAGACAATTGCAATAGGCTAGAGAGATTGAAAACGTTCTGTTAAAATCAAAGTCAGGAAATATTTAGGTGCTCGGGTGAGCTAGTTGAAAAGTACTAGAGGCATTAGGGAGAAGGTTGTAGGGTGCAACTAGACTTTTTCTTTTTGTAAATTTCTGCTCATTAAAGTTAGGTTCTTACTCTCCAACAGAGACTGGAAATAGGAATTCTATCTTTTCTTGATGATTATATTTTAAGGGGATAGCTTCCAGATCCTTGAGAATGACATTCTTGGGTTGTACAACTGGAAAAAGCCTGAGAGAAGAATTACAACTCAAAGGGGAAGAGAAAAAATTTACAATTGTGAATTTTCTAAAGTAGTCCAAGAAAAGGGAGGTCAGTCAGGGGCTTATAATCAGGATGGTTATGCAAAAATAATGAGGGAGAAAGATGTCTAAAATTTGGTAAGGCTAAAGAAAATGTTGAGGCAGTCTTGATCAGGAGAACACAACTATGAGAGGGCAGTTGGCTGATATCACACTTGTCTGGGAACCAAAAAAGAGTCTCATCTTCTTAGACTGCCTTGTATTCATAATGGTACCATGATTGACATCAATTTAATGTTTTACAGGTCATGTGGAAGCAGAGTCTGAAAAGCTGACAATTTTCTGGGGAGATTTCTCCGAATCTAGTCCTGTGAGCAAAGTAAGTAGTAGTAGAGCGGTATTACATCCTCAATTAAAGTCTCCATCAATCAGACTGGGTTGTTTTGAGGCTAGTAAGGCCATGTAGGCCTTTATATGTAAAGGGTCATGCATTTAGGTGAGGCCACTCTCTACAGCCAAGGGGATTCACTAGAGGGAGAAGAAACTCAAGTGAAAGATACCAGCTGCCATCCCTTCTGGCAACTGACAGAATAAGTACCTTGGTCTTAAAAGGGAAGAATCTGGATTCCATATCACAGTGACCTATATCTCAGCTAAAAGACCCCTTCTTAAAAAACTCTCTCTGATCATCCAATTTAAAACATCCATTCAGACTCTTTTATCATAAATTATGCTTTATAATTTTCTACTTATCACCTGAAATTATATTTATTTTTATAAATATTTGTTTGTAACATTTTTATAAATGTTTCCTCTACAATGTAGTTTCCATATAGACCCTTAGTTTCCATATAGACCCTTGCCTATCTTAATTATCTCCGGATTCCCAATACTTAGCAAGCCTCATGACTTGTAGTAAACAGTAATATTGACCAAATGAAAAAATGCATTAAATATTTTCCATGCATTAACAATTAGGAACCTCTGTGAGAGATTTTTGAGCTTGTCTTATAGGAAGCTCATCTCTGTAAAGCTTTGGTTTTGAGTAAGTCCATCTTAAGATTGTCTCCTCTACAACTTTCTATAGATTACTCCTATTCATTGGGGAACAGATTTTTATTTCATTTTTGAATTTTTTTCACTGTTGCACTTTCAGCAATTCCTGGCATTTAGTTAATGCTCTGTAAAGGTTTGCTGAATAATGAATGAATGGACCAGATAATAAATTAATCAGCCTTAGCTCTGCCCATTGAAGCCATAGGAAATAAGTCCAAAACTCTTTTACATAACAGCCAGGTTTTCCCTGAAGCTCCTGCTCAGTTGCTACTTATTTCTGTAAGATATACATCTGAGGCATCTAGTGATACTTTAGAAGAACTGTTTCCAAATTATTTCAACATTCTGTCTTCTCTGTGTTAAAAGCAAGGTGCTCTAGTGGCATACTCAAGTTTTGTGAATTTGTTTTCTCCACTACTAAGATAGAAGATTCTTGGGAACAGAGGCTGTGCCATATTCTCTCTAATCCTTACTCTACGTAGTGCAGCACTTCACAACACTGCATGCAGTAGGTACTCTGTAAGTATTTGCAAATGAAGTTTTAGACACTTTCAAGATTGCAAGTTGATAAAGTAAGTCTAACTTAGCTGATTGGTTAAGTTGCCATGACTAATCCTCTTCTTCCCCTTTCCTCTTCTCTCTCTCTCTGTGAAAGTTATCCCAAGGAAATTCACTCCCTCCCAAGGGATAATTAAGGTTTTTTGAACATTATACTAATTCTCAAGAGACACAATGCCTTAAATTCTAATACTAAGCACTTTTTTATAAGGAGATTTTTTTTTTTTTTTTTTTTTTGCCCACAGATCTTTTAATTTGTATAGTAAGTAACAACATCTAGAAAAGAAAATTAGGAGAATCAAAATACAAATATAAGATAGAGAATATGGGGGAAAGAGCATTAATTTGGTATAAATAAAGTGTAAATAAAACAAAAGAATATAGTCTGGTCCAAGTTAAAATAGGTAGCTTAATTACTAATACTCTGAATATTTAATGTAAATGGCCTCATTCCAACAACTCTAAAAATAACTTGAATAATTCATTATTCCATAAAAAAATCTACCGTAATTACCACTAAAACTTTCTTTTCTAGTCATTCCTCTTTGTCTATGCATTAATTTACCCTATACATCAGAAATTGTGTTTAGTGCCAGACATTTAGCCATACATGAAACAAACATATCTCTGAATTCTTGGAATTTCATTCTCACATAGAAGATAGACATTAAACATAAAATTACACAAGCAACTAACTACAATGGTAGGGCATGTTTCTTGTTAACTTCAGGCATATATTGTCTTGGCATAGTATCAGTCTGTCATTTATTGAATGCCCACTCTATGGGCAGTATTTTAAATTATGGCTTATTAATTTCATACAAACACTCCAGCAAGAGACTATTAGCTTTTTCATCTTATAGCTGAAGATACTGATCCTTGATCCTCAGAGTGCAATGCATAATATTAATAATATCATTTAAGATATATTGATCTTTTTGACAGGGCAGACCCTTACATACACTATTTTCTTTGTCTTCATGGACACTCATGAGAATGAAGAAGCTCAGAGGAGTCAAAGGATTTTTTAAAGATTATCTAACCAGCACTTAGGGAAAACTTAATTATTGTCAGACCCTTGTCCTGAACCCCAAGCTGTGCTAAAGACAGTTGAACAAAGTGAGGATGAGAGAGGTAGAATCACAGGCCCAGGATTGTATACATAAAAGATGTAAACCCAGCGTGCTTGACTCCAAAGTACATGCCCTTACTATGAAACATGAAGGATTAATTTAACTAATGTTCTAAACTGGGGCTTGAGGGTATTTTGATTTAGGCCGGTAACATACTTTCACTTTTCCAAAATAGAGCTGGCCTTGCCCCTCAGGCATGGGAGAAAGTGGACATCACTGCATCCTGCTCAATCACTGCTACTCACCAGGATAAATTCCCCTCTCTTTTCCGCTGATACTCCTGCCTCCCTTCTTTCCAGTTGCTCTTTAAAACTCCTCACCTCCACTAAGCCTTCACTCATTATATCCCAAAGCTGCTGAGCTCTCTCTACATCCTCCCAGTATTTGCAAACGCCATGGGCACTGCGTAAAGCTGCATCTATTTATGTGCTGCTCCGAGAATGTTCTTAAGTCATTTTCATGAGTGTGTGCTCTTTCATCTCAATTCAGCTTTATGTTCCTGCAAGGCAGGAGTAGGCTTTATGGTTTTTGCAGTGGCTTCCACAGAGCCTGATTCAATTCTTGCTTAGTGGGGTTAATTAAATTAAGCCACCCTCTTCACTCCCCTGAATATACTGATGCAAACTGCCTGGTGAAGAACAGAGGACAGGGAAACCAGAAGAGAAAGTGAGCATTTGCAGAAACTGTTTTTGTGGGGACAAAACAAGTATTTTTAGACAGAACACAAGACAGAAAATGTGGCATCTATTGGGAAGAGTCAGACATAGTCTCAGAGGGGTGTATGATAGTGAGATAATCCTTCCATTTGAAGGAAGGAGGACATACCAGGGCAGATATGGTGAAGATAGCATCTGTGGTCAACTTTAAGGATTGGTAAGAATTGGTAATTTACAAAGGGGTGGACAGTGAGATAGATGGAACAACAGAAACAATGGTCTTCTTAGAGTAATTGCAGTCAGACATGAGAAGAGGGTAATGATCTGCATAGCTGAGCCCTTGGGTGCAGCCATGTATGCAGAGGAGAAATAGTGTTTGAAAAAGGAAATCGAGTCTCCACAGAGGAGAGCTTGAATAGCAGGAGTTTAAAATCTAATCTGTAGACAAGGGGAAACCATAGGAGTTCTTAGTGTCATAGAGCGACACGAGCAGTGCTTTGCCATCAGTAATAAGTTTTGGGGGGCATATGCAGGCAAGGAAACTAGCTAGGAAATTATTCTAGTGGATCAGAAGGAACAAAGGCATAAGCTGAAGTAAGAGTGTTGTGGAGGGAAAGGAGAGGATTTGGGAGGGCTCCACAGAGGACAAACGCACAGGACTAACCACAGATTCTCATGTGGGGGCCGAGAAGACGCAACTATAAACGCAGGGCTGAAATCTCTAATCTGGTGAACGAGAATAGTGATAACTAATATTTGGTGGGTGCTCACTCTGTGCCAGGCACTGTGCCAAGCATAGAGTACATGCCCTACCTCACTGAATCTTTGTAACAACTGCTTTAAAGTTGTTAGCAGCTATAAAGTTACCTACTTCTCTCAGCCTCATTTTATAGTTATAGTAACCAAGGTAACAAAAGGTAAAATAACTTTTCAAGTACACTCAGCTAGCATGTAACAGAGCTGGGATGATGAACCGATGGGGTCTGACTGCTCAGCACAGACCGTGAAGCTCAACCATTAGGCTCCACTGTAGTGTTGAACACAGAAATAATAAAAACAGAGACCACAGTGAGTGTGGGTGAGCAAGTAAAGGGTGAGAGGATGAAAGTATCCCAGGAAATACCACTTGAGATAAGAAGAGACTGTGGGGAGCTTGAGTTCACATTAGACTCCACAAGGAAGTCACAGTGAGGAAATAGTTCCATTTGTTGAATGGTAACTCTTACTTTTTTGTTCAACCTTTCTAAGTATATTGTGTGACAGATGCTATTATTACTGTGCCCTTTTGGAAGATGAAGGGATTGAAGATCAGAGTGATCAAGTAACTTGCCTAAAACCACACAGCTCCTGCAGAAGCAAAGCAAGAGTTGGACCCAGGGCTCTATGTTAAAGCCTACATACATAACCATTATACACACTCTGCCCAATGCGACAGAGAGTCGATGTGAACAAGGACTCGGGAATGGCCATTTATGTGATTATTAAGATGTAATGTTGACTACATAATTCATTCTCCAATCCGAGAAATGTTTTAGAATTTAAAAACAGGGGCCCATTAATATGAGTGCCAGAATGACAGGCATATGCTGTCACTATCCCAGGCAAATTAAGATGTATGGACGCCCTCCCAGGAGGACACAGGCATTCTTCAAAGGAACAGTATTAGTAGAACCTTGAGAGTGGAAGCCAGATAGCAGTGGGTTGAAGAAAATTGGAGATTAGTGAATAAAATGGAGAATTACTTGGATCCTTCAAACAATATGAGGAAATAAAAAACTAAGTAGAGGGGAAGACTGGGCCTGTCCGACTGTGGGCTGGGCTGGCACAATGACACTTTATGGGCACTCAGTAAATACCTAATGATACACTAGCAGGGATGAGAGAAGAGGCTGTTCTGTGAGTTTTGCATTGTGTTCATTTATCTTGATTATTTTCTAAGACAGGGGGATATTGAGCATATTTGTAGGCAGAGAGGAGGACCTAATGAAACGAAAAAGATAGATGATGCAGATGCGAGAGGAAAATAAGAAGGGTTGGAGAGTTTCCTATATTCAAGAGGAAGAATTTGTCTTGGAAAAAGAGAAAATTTCTTAAAGAAATAATGCAATGTCTTGGATATGTGCAAGTATAAAGGACACAGCTATTTATGAAGAAGGGCCCAGATCCTTGGGTGAAGATAAAGTAATGGCAACATCCATCTAAGTCTTGGTCAGTGAGTGTAAATCACGTGTCTGCTGAGAACCCTGCACCTGCGAATGCAGCCTTAGGTAAGTCAGGACCTTCCTGGTAGAGAACTCAAGTGTAGTGACAATCTCAGGATGAGAAAGCCTGCAGCTTGACAAGGTCCCAGGACTCAGCTGAGGAAACCTGGACTCAGTTCCCAGTTGGCTCACTGATTTGCTGTGTGACTTTGAACACGACAATTTTCTTCTCAGGTCTTCAGTTTCCTCATCTTTCAAAAGGGAAACTGAATCAGTTCAGTGGTTTACAAATGCCTGTAGGTCCATAGGGGGCTCTGATGGCATATCTTTTTAAATATTTTAAGAATAGTATAGCAAAATGTACCCCTAAAATAGTGTACAACTTGCTTAATTTTCACAAAATCAAAAGATGTGTGTAGTATCATCTGTAAAACACACACACATACATACACACAAATTACTGGGACCCTAGAAATGCCCCCTCACTTCCTTCCTTCCATATACCCTCCATCTACTACCTGGTAACATCCCACTACCTTGACTTCTATAAGCAGAAATTAGCTTCACCTGTTTAGTTTTATAAATGGAACCACACAGTTTGGGTCATTTTGTGTTTGGCTTCTTTCACTCAGCAGTGTTTGAGAAAATTATTCATATCATAGAGTATAATGCTGTATATTATACGCTATTGTGTAGTATTGTAAAGTTCAATGATGTGATATGAAAATTAGGAAAAAAAGTTTAAAATGGAATATATTTTACTTAAAGGTAAATTTATTAAAAATAAATTATTTTATTTTGATTTGAGATTATATTCCTTCATTTTTTGGATAATAAAATGTTCTTTGAAATCCCTAGTTAACTGTTGGAAGTTTCATTTTGTCATTGCATGTATTTTTATTTTGTCTTATTTTAATATGCTAACTTGGCAAATTCAGCTCCATATTTTATCATTCTAAAAAATTTCACCAGGCTGTTAAGTCCCCAAGCTTAGGGGTTCCCTGGGACTAGAAGGTCCCTAAATTTCTTGGCTATTTTTATAAACCAGCTTAAGCTTCTGGCCTTGGGCTACAGCCTCCTTCAATAAACAGCTCATGTGAGCAAATTCTAAGAGGTGGCCAGAAAGCCACAAAGACCAATGATTAATTCATCTGGAGAGGGATATAGGGAGGGAAAAGCTTTTTGTTAATGCTTACAATTCACAGGCATAAATAGCAAATAACCATATCAATTCTCTGAATATTAGACCAGTATCAGAAGCCTTGAAGAATTGCCAGAAAGCCTGGATTAGAAGAGGACGTGACTCCCACACAGCAAAGGACTAGAGAACAGAGATATGAAGCATAATACTGTGCCTTAGACACTGTGCCCCAGTGGGATTCTGTAAAAAGGAAGATATGTCATGGGCTGGTGGTCCTCTGAGAAAGCCTCATCACCAGAAGTAGACTTTAAAGAAAATTTAGGGACCCCTAGCAGGTGCTCAAACTAACAAATATGACTTATTTAATCCTTTGGAAAAAAGGATAAAATAAACCACTTTAGTCATGGTTGAAATACTACGTATTTTGGAAAAAAAGGTCACACACATGCTCACATACACCAAGAAAAGGAAAAAAAAAAAAAAAAGGATTCCTCTTTCAGTTCTTGAGAGACAATTGTCTAGTTGAAGTAATGGGATCTGTGATAGAATCTTCCATCAAGATCTATTGACAAGAGGAGCTTCCTGCTGGCAGAATTCAGAATTTGCTTTCCCACAGGAGTGCAATTACATATTCAGCCTCTTTCCCAGAAGAAAGCAATTATGGGACAATTTTACTTAAAAAAAATCTATTTGAAGTTCTGTTTTGCATTATTAGCTGCAAAAAGCAGCAGCACCTTAATTAGACAATACATAGTGACACTTTTTCAACTAAAGTAAGATGCATTATAAATGCAGATTTTCAGAAAACTGTGTGTTATGTAAGGCAACACATTGATACACATAGTTGTTGTTTTTACATTTGCTTATAGAAGAAAGCTTTTGTTTGTTTCTGCCTGGTTAGCATTCAACACCTCCCTATCTCTGTTTTAATAGCATACGCATCTCCTATTTTATTTTTTCAGCACTTTGAATCTTGAAGCTAAGACAAGTATGAATCATACTGTCCATTCGTAGAGTCTTAGCTGTGGCTCCTGCTGCCATATCCCCTGGTCTAGTGATAACTTTCTGTAAAAATCTCTTCCCATTACTAAAATATGTGTAGTTATATGTATTAAACATGCATTTAGATATAACATATTTAGATACAATATATATATAAATACGTGTACATATATACATAAAATAAATATATGTGTTTACATATACAAAAGATTTAGATGGTAGAGATTTTTATAGAGTTATTAGCTCAGGGGATGGGGCTAATATATATTTATATATTTATTTATATATAAATCTTTATATATTGATATATATTTATATGTAAATCTTTACTGATATATGTAAATCTTTACATATTGATGTGTATATATAAACATGTTTATATATTTGTTTATATACAAATCTTTATTTCTATAAATCTTAGATTGCTCATTTATTGTCACTATTATTTTACTTTTATTGAGGTATAATTGACTAATAAAATATATATATATATATATATATATTTATTGAGGTATAATTGGCTAATAAAATATATATATATTTGAGATGGAGTCTTGCTCTGTTGCCCAGGTTGGAGTGCAGGGGTGTGATCTTGGCTCACTGCAACTTCCACCTCCTGGGTTCAAGTGATTCTCCTGCCTCAGCCTTCTGAGAAGCTGGGACTACAGCTGCATTACCACACCTGGCTAAGTTTTGGATTTTTAGTAGAGACGGGATTTCACCACGTTGGTCAGGCTGGTCTCAAACTCCTGACCTCATGATCTGCCCGCCTCAGCTTCCCAAAGTGCTGGGATTACAGGCATGAGCCAACACACCCGGCCCAAAAATTCTTAATTAAAGGCAAACAGTATGATATTTTCATGTACATATTTGTCACCATATAAAGTTAAACATGCAAGGTGATGGGTGTACTAATTTGCTTGATTACACATTTTACTTTTGGAAAAGGTAAGTACAGTTGATTTGTGTGACTTGCAAACAAGAACAGTTTTTGAGGTTTATGGCATTTAGCCAATATGCACCAAATACATCTTAATTTTTCAAAGACAACATGTTTTCTTTTTTATATTTCCATATCATAAATGGCATGAAGCAGATGTATAGCTTTAAAACAACGAGTTGTTCCTCCCTGACATTGCCAAAGGCAGAAAAATCAATTAGTGACCTCAGCCCCAGGGTTCAAAGTTAAGCATGCTGTTTCCTGAGGTAAGAAAGAAACATCTTAAAGTCTTCCAGAGTGGGTATGGTTTCAAATAGTAGTGTTTTGATATTGAAATACAAGAGTAGAAATAACTCTGATGTGTTTATACTGTAGATTTTTCTATTACCAATGTCATTATTTATTATAACTTGTACAACAATGGAGTCAATTTTTTTTAATGAGCATTATTTTCACATGGCAATGACAGGATCTGTCTTCTAATTAGCAGCAGATCTAACTCATATACACTTGCTCTCTTATCTCAAATGCCATAAAGGAGAGAGTGGAGCAAAAGAGAGGGGAGGGAAGACAGACTGTGCTTCCCCTTATACTCCCGGGACATTTCATCCTCTGGGGCCCACACTCACCCCACCTTTTGCCATTGGACACTTGATGTCATGGACTTAAGTTCTACTCAGCCTCAACCCATGAGAAACCCTAAACAACATCCTGAATACAATTTTGTGTGACTGCACATAGTTTACTTCGTAACAGAACCAAGCTGCCCCTACCTCTTCTAACACCTCTAGTTCATCTGAAGTGTCTGTCTGAATGTGAAAATGACCAAAGCCCAACTGAGGAAGGCTTCCATTGGAGAGAAGCAGAGAAGCCTGTGGAATCAGACTGCTGGGACTTGAATACTATCTCTGCTACACAATACCTATAAGGTCTCTCTGAGTCCCTTAATTTCTCTGTGTCTCAGGTTTCCACAGCTGTATATGTAAAACAGAGCTATTAATAGCACTCACATAATAGGTCTGAGGTGAGTGGTAAATCAAATGGCAAATCTTAAGCTCTTTCTTAGAAGAGAGCTTGGCATATTAAAAACTATTATTCTCAGCAAACTGACACAAGAACACAAAATCAAACACCGCATGTTCTCACTCATAGGCGGGTGTTGAACAATGAGAACACATGGACACAGGGAGGGGAGCACTATACACTGGGGTATGTTGGGGGGAAATAGGGGAGGGACAGTGGGGGGGGAGGGACAGTGGGGGGTGGGGAGGTGTGGGGAGATAGCATGGGGAGAAATGCCAGATATAGGTGAAGGGGAGGAAGGCAACAAATTACACTGCCACGTGTGTACCTATGCAACAATATTGTATGTTCTTCAC
>PVKP010031705.1:0-26697 GCA_004027715.1 Plecturocebus donacophilus | reverse complement strand
AAAAAAAAAAAAAAAAAAAGACATAAGGTCAGCAGTATCTAGGGAAATCTATCGTATCATGAATGTCTAGCCAGCCACTGCATTTCATACGTTGACAAGGAAGAAACACAAGACTCCAAAAATTCATGAAAAAAAGTAAATTTTAGTTTAAAAATAAAAAAAAACATAAGCTTCATTTCTCAACATAGCTCCATCAAGCTCAAGATACTTTCGGAAGAGATGATATCAGCCATTCAGTTCATCCCTAAAATAATGAGTGTCCTGGGAATGTAAGCATATCAGCAGTTTTTTTTTTTACATTACTAACTGAAGAAAAATTGATTCTCTTTAAAGCTGTTTTAAAATTAGGAAACAAAGTCCAGGCATAGTGGCTCGTGCCTATAATTCCAGCACTTTGGGAGGCTGAGGCGGGAGGATCACCTGAAATCAGGAGTTCGAAACCAGCCTGGCAAACATGGTGAAATCCCATCTCTCATTTTGTAGAAATACAAAAATTAGCTGGGCATGGTGGTGGGCACTTGTAGTCCCAGCTGCTTGGGAAGCTGAGGCATGACAGTTGCTTGAACCCGGGAGGCATAGGTTGCTGTGAGCCAAGATCACACCACTGGACTCCAGCCTGGGCAACAAAGTGAGACTCAATCTTTTAAAAAAAGGAAAAACATCAGGAAACAAAAAGAAATCATAAGGAGCCAAATCAGGACGGTAAGGTAAATGGGATGCCTAATGATGTTCCTGCTGAAACTCTTGCAAAATCCCCTTGATTGACAAGAGGCATGTGCAGGAGCATTGCCGTGGTAGAGAACTCTCTCCACCTTGGCATTTTCTGCTACACCTTTGCTAACTTTCTCAAAACACTCTCATGACAGGCAGGTGTTAGTGCCCTTTGGCCCCCTAGAAAGTCAATAAGCAAAATGCCTTGAGCATCTCAAAACTGAGGCATGACCTTTGCTCTTGCTTTCATGTTCCCCTCTTAGAAGCCACTGTTTTCATTGTGCTTTGTCTTCAAGATCAAGTGGTAAAGCACGGTTCCATCTCCTATTAGAATTCTTGGAAAACATCCTTCAGGATCTGGATCCCACTTGCTTAAAATTTCCATTGAAAGCTCTGATCTTGTCTGCAGCTGATCTGGGTGCAACAGTTTGGGCACTCATTGAGTGAAAAGTTGTCTCAACTTTAATTTTTCAGTCAAAATTGTGTAAGCTGAACCAGTTCAGATGTCTCTAGTGTTCGCTACTGTTTCTGCTGTTAATCGCGGGTCCTCTTCAATTAGAACATGAATAAGATGAATTATTTCCTCACAAATTGATGTGTATAACCTGCTGCTACAGGCTTCGTCTTTAACATTGTCTCAACCCTTTTAAAACAAGTTATCCTTTTAAAACAAGTTATCCATTTACAAACTGCTGAGTTCTTCGGCGCATTTTCCCCATAAGCTTTTCATAAAACATCAATGATTTCACCATTCTTCCACTCAAGTTTCACCATAGATTGGATGCTTGTTCTTGCCTCAGTTTTAACAGAATACATATTGCTCTGATAGGGGCTTTTTTCAAACAATATCTTATGCTTCTTAGTGCTCCAAACTGGGTCCTTATTATCGCATGTTAGTGCGACTTTAGTTTGGTGCAAAAAAAGATTTTTGACATCTAGTTTTTTCATAATATGCATTTTCCATGAACTTTTTATAGAATGCTTGCATGGGCTCGGTGTAACTCTGTAGCTCTACACAAGCAGAGTGGCAACGGAGACAGAGCCACAAATGGGCTGGAATCAGCCTTGTGCCCCTTTATCAGCTCCAACACTGACTTTCAGGGTGAACTATGAGAATACTTAAGGAACATCTGCTAAGTGCAGGCACCTGCTATGTTCTGAGGAGGAAATGGTTACTAGCCTGGCCCCTTTTTTCGCCCCATCCCCCAATTATATGATGAGGAATACAGAATCAGGCCAGTAGAGCCCTTCAGAGGCTTTTAAAGGAAAGCTGTTCTAGACAAGGATCTACCATAAATTAAATATAAGGATGTCCTAAGTGCCGGAGCAAGGAAGCTGGAAAAGCCCAGAGAAGACTATGGCAGTGCCGGTGAAGCCTGACGCACGCAAGGCTCCGTAGCCACTCCTGCACCTCTGCAGACATGGCTTGGTTTCCAGCCTGATGCTTAATGTCAGTCCATTAACTGGGGATGCCCACATCCAAATCTGCGCCCTGGAGGATGTTGGCTCAAAGCCAGGTTAGACCTAATGCAGAGGAAGAGGAGGCTGAGGGGAGCCGACAACATGATGAGCTAATGAGAGTTACCCTCAAATATCTTCTCCATTACCGAGGCCTCCAAACCCATGACTGCTGGTCCTTGTTTTGAATTAGGCAATGTCCTCTCATTTCGGTTCTCTCTAAAAAAGCAAAAGCTGGACTCTAGGTAGGATTCACTCGAGCTCCTACTAGTTTAGTGGGAAGGAATTTAACAATTATTTAATGCCTTGTTAGGACAGACAGGAAAAGCCATTAAGTGTAGAAATTTGAGGTAAGTAGAGGGCCCAGAAACCAGGAGACAGAATCAAGAAAAGTTACAGAGCTTCACTTGTTGGCTGCATTCACCTGGGCCAACAAGCTTTTAGCTCTGGATTGGCCCTCCTGGGAGAATGCTTTGTGTTGTCACATTCCTCCCGCTCTATACTCACCTCTTCAGGTAGCAGGAAAGGGCAGGTGACACACCTGGGAACCTACTCCTGTCACCCTGACCAAGGGCGAAGCTTGGTTCAGAGAAATGAGAGGCAGGCTCTATGGGCTTGTGAACAGCTCTCAGGAAACAAAAGAATCCAGGCCAGCCACATCTTCAGAAAATTCAACTGCGGTAAGAGTATTGAAAAATGCTCCCTAACCCAGGTCTGGGTGACCTCTCCTATCTCAGTTAACAATGTTTCCCATGTGAGTTACAACTTCACCATCAATCAACAGAAATGCAATATTTCCAAAAAAATGTCCTGTAAATAATAACTTCCTTTTCATGCCACAGCATTATACAAGTAATCTTTAGTCCCGAGGCCCCCTGAGACTAAAGGCACCAATGGCTTACAGAGAGGTGTGGCCAAGACTTGCTCAAGATCTCCAGAGGTAGCCTCTAGCCCACCAGGAGACTCTCACAGCCTTCCTGAAGCCAAAAGCCTACAGGAACCACACCTTGGTTACTCCTCCTGAGGTAGGGAGTATGCAGAGCTGAATCCACCAGGAATGCTCCATTGACACTGGGTTTTCCAGAATGAACAGCTCGGAGTGTACAACATTTGTTGAGAAAGCAGTTACACCCAGGATTCTGAGCTATTAACAGATAATTGATGGGCACCAGAAATGAGGCTTGTCTCTCTACTCAACGTTCTAGAGTCAGTGGGGTGAGGTGTCCAGCCTCAGGCATGCCTTGGCCGGTGAGCAAGGCAGTTACTAATCATGGTCCAGGTGGCTTCTGAAGGAGCCTGGAAGATGAATGCAATGATCCTCCCCCATAGAGGGAAGTCCCAAGGAGTCACACCAGAAGAGGGGCTGCTCAAGGCTACAGAGCCTTTTGGGGCTTCAAATTTCAATATTTTTCTTAAGGCATTTAAGAGAGTCTTTAAGAGACATTTTCTCATCTAGTCCCTAAACAGCCTCTGGGTTAAGGTCTCTGCTGCCAGGAGAGCTGATGTGTTCCAGAATGGGCTAGATGATGAGCAGGAGGAATTCCACCACTCAGGACAAGCTCACGGGGGACTCTGGTCCCTTAGCCCCGCAACACATCCAATGCTGGTGAATGAGGGTGAGCTTTAGCCCAGCTAGCAAAGAGCCTTCAGCTAGGGAAACCCAGACCTTCTGTCACGATGCCTCTCCAAAGAAACAAGATCTTGGGTCTCTGTGAGTTATGTGGCCTTCAGCAAGTCACCAAGGATGTACATGAAAACACCTTAAACTATGCAGTTTACCTTAAACTAAAAACGTCAAGTGTTATTTTGAAAGTACTTGGAAGCCTTTTGAAAACATACCTGGTGGTGGGAAAGCTGATCCTGCTTCTTTGTTCTTCACCCAACCCAATCCCAAAAGAGATGTGCCCCACTAACTGCCTTGTGTATCTACCCACCTGGTTATTCAGCAAATATTCACTAACCTTCTCCAGGGTGCATGTATTGTGCTAGATGCTGGAGACAGAACAATAAATGAGACAGCCTTAGAGAACTGCAACACTGCTATTCCTATCTGTTTAATATTCTTAATCTG
The DNA here is from genome assembly GCA_004027715.1 of Plecturocebus donacophilus. Taxonomy (NCBI): domain Eukaryota; kingdom Metazoa; phylum Chordata; class Mammalia; order Primates; family Pitheciidae; genus Plecturocebus; species Plecturocebus donacophilus. The sequence continues at coordinate 22,457 of PVKP010031705.1, read as the reverse complement.
TGAGTCCCATCCTGGAAAGATCCCTTCTCCTAGGAGCAAATATAAACCACCTCCTTCCTGGTGTAGATGAACAGGCCTGAACATGCAACCTCGTCCTGTGAGCTAGGGAGCCCCTTGAGGTCAAGTCTTCACCCCTGTCCTGAGGCCATGAAACTCAGCCTTCTCCCACCCACCCAATCATTATGGCCCCATTCAAGGCCTTTCAAGACTGAGGCTCTTGGTGCACCCAGCCTCAGTCTTAGCAGATACACAGTTGTGAAGCCACTCTTGAAATAAACACATGCAAGACCAAACCAGGAAACCAGAGGTTTATCTCTACCTGCTAAGTCCTGTTAAACATGTCCCTCATGGGGACTTGCAGCAGGTTGAGTATAAAGTCAGAAAGACCTGGGTTTGAATCCTGGCTTTGTCACCTGTGAGTCTTTACGCTAATTGTTTGACCCCTCAGAAGCTTAATTTTCACACGTCTAAAACTCAGAGAATAATAACTACCCCATTCGTGATATTCAAATAATTAAATGTGATAATGTTGGTACATAATGTAACAGTGCTTGGCGCTTGGAAGCACTCTATAAAAGGCAGCGTTTATTATTTATCATTATAATAGCCACTACTATTGACAAGCTCACAAAACACAGTCCATTTCCTCCCATGCAACGTGGTATCTCTACTGCCTATATGGATATATAACAAAAGCAAAACCTCCACTGACTCCAGAGCAAGTTATTTCCAACTGTGACCCCGCTTCATCTTGCCTTTTTGGCAAAACTAGCTCTCAGTCCTGAAGGTTAAGATATATTTATCCTCGGTTTAATACCTACCTGATGGACAAAAGGAAAGAGTAAATCACAACCTAAAACAATATTTCACTTACCAATAAATCCATCGGGCTTCATGTCTCCCAGCCTATTCATACATAAGCTTTCAGCACACTTCTTCATAGCAGATCCCCTTCCTTGCCAACTACAGCTATTTCCTCACCCTCTCCCTCATCTGTGGTTCTCTCACCTCCATTTCCACTACTGCCAAATGCCTCCTACAGCTCCAGAACACCCCGCCTCAATGGAACACATTTCTGCAGCTGGCATGAGAAACCCCAAAGATACAGGCAAGCAAGGAGAGGCTGTGTAGAAAAGAATTAACCTTGCCCAAAGAGAGTCTGGCCTTTGCCCTGGGCTTCTTTCTGGGAGGTCATCTCTAAGCTCTTGGAATGTCCAGTCCTGAGAGGAGTGTCTTGGTTTGCCTAGGATCTTGGGTCATGCAGGTTAGTATGATGTGACAATGTGGCAGTAGGGGCTTTGGGTCTTGCTGAGGCAGCTCAACCTCCAGCTGAAGACTGGACTGGAGACTAGAATCAGCCTTACTTATGTGATGGAGCCCCCCCAACAAAATAATCTGAATACCTAGGCTCAGGTGTGTTCCCTGGTTGGCAATGCTCCATACATACTGTCATGTTGATGCCAAAAAAGTAACACTCTCCGTGACTCCAAGGGGAGAGGAAAACAGAAGCTCCACGTGTAGAATTATCCTAAATTCTTCCCTATGTGCCACTTCCCTTGGCTAATTTTAATCTGCATTATTTAACTATAATAAACTGTACCATGTAAAAAACAACTTTTGGTACATGCTATGCATCCTTCTACAGAAGTATGGAAAGTAAGAGTGGTTCTGCGGAGCTCTAAACTTGCAATTGGTGTCAGAGATGAGGGCAGTCTTGTGAGCTGTTTCTAACATTGCAGAGAACATTGGGAAAATCCCTGCAGATGGGCAGCTAGGTTCCAGTATGTACCAGTAAGTTTCCAGGAAGCTGAACAACCACATCCTTGGGCCATCCCCTGTCGTCATCATAAGGCAAGCCTCAAAGCCTAAAATTGTTACTCTGCTTTCACTTGCAAGTCCTTGTGTAGTCTCAATGATCGACTCTCCCTGAATTAATGTGTACAGACGGACCTTCCCCTACCCCAGTCTTCACTCTGGCCTTTCACCCCCATGTGCAATATGGGAGAGGTCCTACCTCTGAGTTATTTCGGATTTCCAAGTCTGGCATAAATAGCAGTGGTAGGTGGAGGATTGGAAGGAGTAACATGTGGAAGCCTGTACTTGGGAAACTGCCACCTGTGCCCATGTATCCCATCAGCCTGGAGAATGTTATAGCCACTATTCCACTGAGTCTGGTCTTCAACCCAAGAGAAGAAATTATATGGGCAGAAGAAGGGGGGTGGGGAGGTGAGGGAGCCAGAGGAATGCCCAGGGAAGCCAGAGGTCAGTAAGCGTGTCGGCCACAGCAACGTCTGAAATCCTCAGGAATCACGCCCTGTAAGGATGTCTTCTCTCAGCTTGCTGGGACCCTCTACTTAGAAACAAAGCTCCTTTTCAAGGTTGTGCTGCTATCTGCAGTGGTTTGGTGTCCAGATAACTGGGAAGCAAGGAGGTACATTCTTATGTCAAGGCTCATGGGGAAAATACAGGAAGAAGAAATGTCAGCATTTGGATACCAATGGAAATGGAAAGCCTCAAAAAAAATCAAAAGAGAAAGAAAATGCATTTTGGTGATAAAGGCCTGGAGTGAGCTGATGCCAGTTGAATGCTATATTGGGTCTAAAGTAGCCACAATATCTTCCTTTGTTAACCCTGAGTCCCAGCCAACTGCCCTAAGCATATGGAGTGAAAATGAGGGAACAAACTGGACCCCATATGTTTAAAATGAAGAGGTTTCAGGGCTGTATCAGTCACTTAAGCCTAATATTTGGCTTTCCTTTAAATTGCATTGTCGTCAACGACTGTTCAGGCTGAGTTGCTTAGACAGTAAATTCTGGTTCTAGCTGCCATTTCACATTATGCTAATGTATGTGAGAAGCTGTCTCCCTGGATACTGTAGCAAATTGCCAGCTGAATCATAGAAATGCTGGCAAGTTTTTTTTTTTTTTTCAAGTTTTCCATTTTTGCTTTGCCATTGTGTATAGTCAAGAGAAACCAGGAAAGGCAGGGAGGGATATATATTTATATATACATATACATATATATTATATATGTATGTATCAAGCTTTCCATTGGAATGGTTTTGCCTCTTTGAGAAAAAGCTGTTGCTTTCTCCCTTGTTTCTAAAGCAGCCCACATGCATGCCTCCATTTTATTTGAAATCATTTCTCTGCCCAAGTATCTGTCAGTTTCAGGGAATCAGCCTTGACAGCCAGCAGAGGGAGAAAGAGAGCACCAAACCCTGGTTTTCTATAGATTCCACTCAAAATCAGAACCTGAAAAAGTGGACACTTGCTGAGCCCAAAGAGAAGTATGCAAATCAAATGGATTCACTAGGTGAAGCTACTGTTTAAAAGACGGGCCAGGGTTGCTGGCGTGATGCAAAATGCCTTGGCTTGTAAACTGGTTCTAGTTTTGGCACTGCTGTCTTCTCTCCTTGGGTGACCCCTGTTGTGAACAGTTATTTTATCTATTAAAAAGTAGGAGAGGAAACTGGATGAGTTGTAAGGTCCCTGTGGACATTCTAAGTCTCTAGGGCTCTTTTCTGGCCTTAGCTGCCTGTGGGACTAATGGTAACAATAATTTACTTTGTTGGAATCAGGAGCTAGACCTGATAGCCTAGCAAGCTTCCTTCCAGGTCTAAGAGCTAGGATTCTGTGAAGCTTAAGGTGCAAAATGGGTCATTTCCCTTATTGTCTGTTGGTAGATAAGACTGATGCATGCAGGAGTTGAAGCAGCTGCAACAGACAGAGCACGCACTCCGTGTCTCCCACCTCTTTTCACTTTTGGACTCCACTTTTCTTTCCCTGGCTCTTGTGCGACTTCCTGGAGTTGTGATGGGGCAGACGCACCCGGCAGAGGACCTGGAGCAGGACTGGAGCTCAGTCTGTGGAAGTTGTGATGATAATCATGTTCACTCACAGCTCTCAAGCATTCACTTGGTCTTAGACTTCCTGAACTGCTGTTTTGTTAGCTCTGGAAACGTATACGACGAATGATCCCTGCAATTGGGACCGTCCTCTGCATCCACAATTTCTTTGCCTCATCTGTCCCATTTCCAACCATCCAAAAGTTCCCCCTATATCCCAATGGCTGCTTTTCCTGCAGACAAAGGTTCTAACTTCTGTTCCACCCTAGCCCTTACCTAGACTTCACCCAATTTAAGGTTAGCAAAGTCAAATAGCTTTGGGAGATGATAAAAAACCTAAACAAGTGAGGTTTCCCAATTTGAGGCAAATAGGGAGAAGTAGATCCGCATCTTAATAGAAGAGAGTGCATCCCCCTCTTCCTCATGAACACAGCATTCAGATTGAATTTTTTTAAAACTTTGTGCCCCAGACAAAATGGTGATGCAGAACTTAAGCCTCCACCCCAACAGGTTTTGACTGCAAGCAATACATTCATTACATCTGGATTTCTTTTTAAATACAGAAATATACTGCATTGAGAATTCACAATTCTTTTCAGTTACTAAGGCCGAACTGGGGTTATCATTTATATTATTACAAAATGGTCTTTTTAAGTTTAATGAATCCTAAAGCTTTCTTACCAGAAAGCCTATATTACCTTCTATTAACTGTTTTAGGCCTAATCTCTGTAGTATTTCTGTAATTTTCCAATGGAAATACTTCTGAGCAAGAAGTAATACCTGTAGGGCTACTCCAAAGTGCCCCCAGTAAGTGTAAAATTCCTCTGATATCTTATATGGTTTTATCTTTAAAAAGAATAAAATATTTTTTGTGAATTTTGTTTTCTACTCTATATCTGGATTTATTAATTTGAAAATAATGGTTTCTTTTTAAATTGCCACCTACGTAACATTCACTCTAAATCTTCAAGTAAAATATAAACTTCTAGAAGATGCACCATGTTTATTTTAACATATCCCGGATGGGGCCTAGGTTGCCCTGTGGTACATAAATGATAAGATTACTTGACTATTACCTGCTGCCTAAGGATGAGGTAGGCGGATGATTTTACACAAAAGTGGCAGAGTCAGAGATGACCAAAATACAAGGAAGGGGAGTGACTTCTGGAATGGTGGTGAGAAGTTTGCTAAATCCTATTCCCAACAGTGATAGAACTATGGGGAGAAGTGGTCAGAAACAACAATATAAAAAGTTTGGACATTGATGTAAGACATACATCAAATTGAAAAATGTTTATCCAAGATCAGTGGGACACTGCTGGGTTTTAGCTTAGGAGATGTTCCCATCCACTTCTCCCTCCAGTGAAATAGTACTTCAATTAAGATAGAACAAGACATGAAAATCATCAGCTTTGCTGAGGAAGGTGGTGGCTAGCTTGATTTGAAGCATATTGCAAAACAAAACAAAGCGATCTACTGGGCATTGTCATAAACAGTAGCAATTTTGGTGGCAAATAAATAAGCAAGGTCAATGCCAAGGTGAAGCAATCAACTAAATGGCAGACAAGCTAGACATACAGCAAAGAGATCCAGAAAATAAAACCCTGGGGTCTTGATACACTCCCACAAAACAATGGTGGTCCGAAAGGCTGTGTGCATGTACAAGGCTGTGCTCATACTCAGGAGAGATCAGAGGGGGCCCCAGCTAGCCACACAGCCCTGGATGAAAGTGAGGCATTGTGCATGGACAGAGGAGACACAAAGGGCATAAGGGAAAGTAAAAGCCAGGGAGACTTATAAGCTGACTGAACATTGAGTGTATGTCCCCATCCATCCACAGATTCTTCAGCAAGGGCTGGAGACCCTACCAGATTAAGATGTTGAGTACAACCTCTGAGCAATTGCTGGCTAACCACTAAGCTATGCTGACCTAGAAGCAATCCCTAGGAAGCCAGTTTAAAATAAAAATCAGAAGTAAAGAACTCAGCAGAGACATTAGTAGCTACATATTGTCGGGGAGACAGACCTTACTCAGACCAGACAAGTCGTGTAACTAACAACAAGCAACAATGACAATCCCCAAGGAAAAATCAGAGCCTAGAGTTCTTACAATATATTATCTAAATTTCCAGTTTTCACCAAAAATTAGGACATATGCAAAGAAATAGGAAAATGTGACCCACACTCAGGAGGAAAAAGAAGCAGTCAATATAAAATGTCTCTAAACAGGTTCTGGAATCAGCAGACAGATGTCAAAGTAACTATTATAAATATGCCCAAAGAATTAAAGGAAATCATATTTAATGAATTTCTAAAATATGATGACAATGACTCATCAAATAAGCAGTATCAATAGAAATATTTTTAAACAGAGATTCTGGGGTTGAAAGATATAACAACAAATAAAACTTTATTAGAGAGGCTTAGAAGAGTGTATCATATGGCACAAGAAAGAATAAGCAAACTTGAAGACAGGACAATAGAAAGCATGCCATCTGAAGACCAGAAAGAATAAATACAAATGAAGAACACCTCAGAGAATAGTGGAATACCATCAAGCATACATATAATAGAAGTCCCAGAAAACAAGACGAGAGAGAAAGGTACAGAAAGTATATTTGAAACACTAGTGGCCAAACACTTTCCAAATTTGATGAAAACCTCTAGTCAACACATTCAAAAAGCTCAGTGAACTCCAAGCAGGATAAACACAAGAATGTCCACACTCAAACTCATTGTAGTCAAAATGTTGAAAGCCAAAGATAAAGGGAAAATCTTGAAAGCATTAAGAGGAAACTGACTCATCACATATAGGAGAACAATAATCTGATTAACAGTTGATTTCTTATTAGAAACAGTAGGCCAGAAGACAGCAGGATGATGTATTTAAAGGCTGAAGGAAAGAAAAAAAAAATCTGTTTTAACCAAGAATTCTATTTCCAGCAAACTGATGCTTCAAAAATGAGGCAAAATAAAGAAACTCCCAGATAATTAAATATGGAGAGATTTCATTGAATCAGGCCTGCCTTATAAGAAATAATAAAGGAAGTCCTCAGACCAAAAGGAAATGACATTGAACTGTAATTTGAATCCATATGAAGAAAAAAGAGCACAGAAAGGTAAATACATAGGTAAAAATAAATGAATATGCAAATATTTTCTCTTTTCTCCACTTAATGCACTTAAAAGGCACAAGATGTATTCCTTAAACCAAGCTAGTCCAATCTACAGCCCACAGGCCACAGGTGGCCCAGAACACCTTTGAATGTAGCCCAACACAAACTTGTAAACTTTCTTAAAACATTGTGAGATTTTTTTTGCAATTTTTAAAACTCATCAGCTATCGCTGATTTTTTACGTTATCCAAGACAATTTTTCTTCCTCCCATGTGGCCCAGGGCAGTCAAAAGATTGGACATCCCCACTAAACAATGTTAAACAACAATATAAGAACCCTATCTGGGGGTTTATAATATATAAAGATGAAATATATATATATGCATAAAGGAGAAGAAAGAGAGTCCTACTGGGGCAAAGTTTCCCCATTTTGCCAGAATTAAATTAGTATTAATCTGAAGTAGATTATGACAACTGAAGATCATAATATATTCTCTATAGAAGCTACGAAAAAACAATATAGGACAATTTTTTAAAGCAAAAAAATAAAATGGCACACTAGAAAATATCTATTTAACTTAACAAAAAAGGAAGTAAGGGAGGAACAGAGAAACAAAAATGACAGGAGACCATATAGAAAAGAATAGCACAGTGGCCATTGTAAACCCAACCATGTCAATGTTTACATGAAATGTGAACGGATGAAACATTCCAATCAAAAGGTAGCTACTGTCCATCTAGATTTAAAAGATAAAAAGATTCAACTGTATGCTGTAGAGCTTCTTGCCTAGCTGCCTTGCCTCCCCCATCCATCTTCTGTCTTCACTGTTCTTACAGCACACATATCAGGAGCTGAGGAGCTGAAAGTGGAAACTACCAGAGGGGAGTTTTTGCAGTCAGAGTGGGGATAACTAGAAAGCAGTCTGTGATCTGAGCACTGGATTTTAAAACTTCAATGGTCATTCAGGTCTTAAAAAGAAGCGAATTGTGTAATCCCCACATATTCTGTCATATTCCTAAAAAACATGATGTAACTTGAATTTGAGTATTCAGAAACATAGATCCTACAGATGTTTTGTGTCAACATCTTGAAAATCTAATTCTCAACAGCAAGAGCTATTAGGAGGATAGCTTGGACTGAATCTGAAGTTAGAACCAGAGAAAAAAAAAGTGAGGGACTTCTTCCATTATTAGGGTATCACCAACAACCAGCTGGTCTCGCTGGTTCTGAATTTTCACCTCGCCCAGGCTTTGACTACCTATGTAAGAGTGGAGCACTTCATCTTTCTTGAAATACCTTATTTACCTGGCTTCTGCAAAATCAATCTCCTGGGTTTCCTTCTGCATCACTGGACATTCCTTTTTAGTCTCCTTCCTTGGATCTTTTCCATTTCCATGACTCTATGGTGGGATGTCCCAGTCTGAGTTCTTGGGCTGCTCTCATCTGTACCTTTCCTTAGAAAGTGATCTCTTTCAACACCATAACTGTCAATATCATGCACACTGATCCCATTCCCCTCAACCCTAGACACAAATATTGTACTGTCCAACTCTGCATCCCAATGTGGATGTTAAATAGGCATTTCTTAGTGTTGTACATCTCAGAAATTGATAATTCCATTCTCTCACACTCCACATCTGATCATGTCAGCAACATCTTGAGAATGTATCCCAAATCCAACTACTTTTCACTTCCACTACTACCTGGTCCAAATCACCATCATCTCTCACCAGGCTAAGTACAATATCCTCCCAACTGGTCCTATTCCTTCCATCCTTCTCCCTTAAAACAAAATTCTCCACCTAGAGGCCAGAGCAGACCTTTTAAGTATATATCTTATTATGTCAGTTCCCCCTGTAAAACTCTCCAGAGCTTTCCATCACACTTGAAAAACATTCAGAGGCTGATCTTGGATGTAAGTTACATGAACTTGACCCTGGCTACACCACCCAACCCTATCCCTTATCACTCTCACCTTTAGCCACTGTGCTCCAACCACCCCGGTCTCCTGAGTTACTACACATTACAAGAACCTCCTGCCTTAGGGCCTCAGCATTTGCTCCTGGCACCACCTGTAAGGCTCTTCCCCCAAGTATCACTTTGGTTTTCCCATTAAATGCATTAAGGTTTCCCCTAATTTCATGGGAGAGGATTTTTCTGATTACCGTGTTTGAAATAAACACTTTTGGTTTATTTTTCTTCATAGCTCTATCCCTTGTTTTAAGTTTACTTGTTTATGGTCTTCTATTTATATTGGAAGGTATGAGACCTAAGAATGTCTATTTTGTTTATTGATAAATCCCCAGCATATGGAATATGCCCTACCACAGGCAGGTGCTTCTTAAATATTAAGTAAGTCAATAGACAGACAGAGGGAGGGAAAGAGGGAAGGATGTATGGATGGCAGGCAGGCAGGTCTATCTCATTCCTAGGTATGGGAAATGTAAGTAGCCTCAGCAGAGACCACAGGTCTCTCAATGCCTGATCCATCCTGACCTTTTGCTTTACTTAGAAGCCCCAAATGACCAGGTGCAAGTGGTTCATGCCTGTAATTCCAGCACTTTGGGTGATCAAGGTGAGAGGATGGCTGGCGCCCAAGAATTTGAGACCAGCCTGGGCATCATAGCGAGATCCTGTATCTTTAAAAAAAAAAAGGCAGGGGTGGGGGACAAATGCCAGTCTGCAGATTCACGTTGGTACAGGATTAGGGTTTTTACTTATCCTGAAAAAAAAAAAAAACTAGAAAAATAATAATAATGTAGTGACCCTTTCATTGAGCTGAATTTTTATAACTCTCCTTTGAGATTCTCCTCCTACTTTAAAATTCATGTTCAAATTCTCATTATTTTTTTTTATTTTTTTATTGCATTTTAGGTTTTGGGGTACATGTGAAGAATATACAATATTGTTGCATAGGTACACACGTGGCAGTGTGATTTGTTGCCTTCCTCCCCTTCACCTATATCTGGCATTTCTCCCCATGCTGTCTCCCCCCAACTCCCCACCCCCCACTGTCCCTCCCCTATTTCCCCCCAACAGACCCCAGCGTATAGTGCTCCCCTCCCTGTGTCCATGTGTTCTCATTGTTCAACACCCGCCTATGAGTGAGAACATTCAGTGTTTGATTTTGTGTTCTTGTGTCAGTTTGCTGAGAATTATGGTTTCCAGATTCATCCATGTCCCTACAAAGGACACAAACTCATCGTTTTTAATGGCTGCATAATATTCCATGGTGTATATGTACCATATTTTCCCTGTCCAGTCTATCATTGATGGGCATTTGGGTTGGTTCCAGGTCTTTGCTATTGTAAACAGTGCTGCAATGAACATTCGTTTGCATGTGTCCTTATAGTAGAACGATTTATAATCCTTTGGATATATACCCAGTAATGGGATTGCTGGGTCGAATGGAATGTCTATTTCTAGGTCCTTGAGGAATCGCCACACTGTCTTCCACAATGGTTGAACTAGTTTACACTCCCACCAACAGTGTAAAAGTGTTCCTATTTCTCCACATCCTCTCTAGCATCTGTTGTCTCTAGATTTTTTAATGAACACCATTCTAACTGGTGTGAGATGGTATCTCAATGTAGTTTTGATTTGCATTTCTCTAATGACCAGTGATGATGAGCATTTTTTCATATGTTTATTGGCCTCATGTATGTCTTTTTTTGTAAAGCGTCTGTTCATATCCTTTGCCCACTTTTGAATGAGCTTGTTTGTTTTTTTCTTGTAGATCTGTTTTAGTTCTTTGTAAATTCTGGATATCAGCCGTTTGTCAGATGGGTAAACTGCAAAAATTTTTTCCCATTCTATTGGTTGTCGATTCACTCTAATGACTGTTTCTTTTGCCGTGCAAAAGCTGTGGAGTTTTATTAAGTCCCATTTGTCTATTTTGGCTTTTGTTGCCAATGCTTTTGGTGTTTTGGTCATGAAGTCCTTGCCTACGCCTATGTCCTGAATGGTTTTGCCTAGATTTTCTTCTAGGGTTTTTATGGTGTTAGTTAAGACTTATGTTTAAGTCTTTAATCCATCTGGAGTTAATTTTAGTGTAAGGTGTCAGGAAGGGATCCAGTTTCTGCTTTCTGCACATGGCTAGCCAGTTTTCCCAACACCATTTATTAAACAGGGAATCTTTTCCCCATTGTTTGTTTTTGTCAGGTTTGTCAAAGATCAGATGGTTGTAGATATGTTGTGTTGCCTCCAAGGCCTCTGTTCTGTTCCATTGGTCTCTATCTCTGTTTTGGTACCAGTACCATGCTGTTTTGATCACTGTAGCCTTGTAGTATAGTTTGAAGTCCAGTAGTGTGGTGCCTCCCACTTTGTTCTTTTTGCTTAGAATTGACTTGGCTATGTGGGCTCTCTTTTGGTTCCATATGAAGTTTAAGGTGGTTTTTTCCAGTTCTGTGAAGAAGGTCATTGGCAGCAAATTCTCATTATTTTACTAAGCAAAAGTGGTAGAAAGTAGTAACTAGGTTTTGACAATTTCCTTACTAGTGATCCAATGCTGTGTTCCACTGTTTTAGAGGTAAGTATGTTTGTTCGTGAAATTAAAAGATTAGAAACAACTGTTTCTCGTTACACATTTTCTGCCTTTGTCTTGTGAGCAAATTAATAATTACAGTCTTGTCAAATAACAACATGCAAAGCACCCTCGTTCATTCAAGGCTAGAGTCTGACCTTGAATTTAGCTGTTTCTCACACTACCTTCACCTGCACCCCACCCAGAAGTGGAACCCAACTTCTGTACCCAGGCTCTGCCTCTGGGGCCCTGATCCCACTGGCAGAGACCTTGCCAAGAGCAGAAAAAAAAAAAAGAGAAAAACAGGCAGACCTGGCATCAGGCTCCTGAAAACTGTGTGTGAAATAAGCCTTTGGACATTAAGTCCCATCCTCCCATTGACCTTATGGTTACTTTTCTTCTTTCATAGTTGTGTTTCAAAAGACAATACACCCTAGCACGGTTAAGTTTCTCTCACCTCTATTGAGAACCAGTGATTTGAAACACTCAAGGGAGATAAGGAAATTTTCAGATTGTGAAGTGAAAAATTATTTTGTATGGAGAAAGACTGCCCCTGATCCATTTGTTTCTCTAAGTACAGATTTTTATTTATCACCTGCTGTTAAAATGGGGGTCACCTTTACTTAGATTCTGGTATCTAAGAATTGTGTACGCTGAAAATCACTACATGACTCAAAAATCACCCCTTTTGAATTGTTTACCTGCAATAAACAAGCTTTTAATTTCAAGTGAGAAAGAAAGCAATGAGACTAGCCAAGGGGAGCTGAGCTGCTCTCTTGGGAATCCCGGGTAGCACCTGTGAGCAGCTGAGGTCATCTCAGCAAACGAGCTGCCCTGCAGCCAGGTAGCCTCGCTGGCATCATCTGTTAGGGCTTACCTCCGAAAGGCCATTTCCACCCATGCTGCCTCTATACTTTGGTGGGATGAACCCATCCTCAGATGCCAATCAAACAAGAGAGAAACTGGTTACTTCTCACTTAAGAAACAAAGCAGATTCAAATAAATGTCCTTCCTTTCTACCGAGAAGGTTCTCTTCTACTTTACTAGCAGAGTCCAAGAGATCCCCACTTTTGACACCTTTTCAAAAAGCAAAACTTCAAACTCATAAACAAAAAGTTAAAAGGAGGACAACAGTAAGGGAACAGGGAGGCACAATTTCCTTTGCCAAAAGATGTATAGCTTTGCCCTGGTTGACAAATGTAGATTTTGTTACGGAGGGGGGTCCAAACAAAGGTCCCTAGTGTTAGGTGTCACAACTCGTACAGCCTTCAAAAATGAAGGGAAAATATGTATCTGAAATGAAAATAGTATAGAAAAACGGGCTCAACTAATAAATGTGTAACTTAATGCAGCGTTTTTGGAGCACAGCTATTTTGTAGACGAACATAACCTGCTACAGGGGATTAAAACGGGCGTGCCATGGAGCTGCTGAAGCTGCAGATTTGCAGATCCAAACACCCCAGAGAAGGAGGAGCCTGGATCCATCGGGGTCCAACACAGTGGGCAGCTCAGAGGGAGTTAACGGGAAAGAGTTTAAGGAAGAGACTATGCATGCAGCTGTGTGCAGAATTAAAGGAACCCATAAGGGACGGGGAAGCGCAAAGGGATTTCCGACAAGGGGGAAGCAGATACTGCCCCAGGCCTGAGGAACAAGGGGAGGGAAGTACGTGTGCCTTCGAGCCTGCAGGAGCCAGAACTGTGGGAGAGAGGCCACTTTGCACAAGCCGCGCCTTAAAGGAGCACAGCACTGTAGAACTGGAGGAGGCAGAGGGTGGGGCATGCGCAGATAGATTGCCACCTCTTTCCTCTTGCCCTCTGGTTTTCTGGTGGTGCCTCCCAATGGCCAAACCCAAGTGGAAGGCAGAAAGCCAGAGAGCTCAGGCAATGCTGTCCACAGAGCTCAGCCTCCCAGGGCAAGGAGAATGGAGCTGGGGCAAACGGAGCAAAGCCAGCAAGGAGTCCTAGACTGAGACCCAGGACACCTGGTGTTAACTGCACCACTGCTGTATTGGCTTTGGACTTTGGACAACAATACACCTTCCAGACTTCTAGGTAAGAGACTACTAGACAGTATCTGTGGTCTCTCTGACTGAATTTCATCCAGGTGTTATGTAGATCCAGGAGCTATATATATATATAGGAGATGTGCAGAATTAGTCATGACACATCAGCTTCTACAGGGATCACGAGGCTTTCAACCAGAGCCCTTCAATCTGTGTAACAATGATGTGTTTACTAACTCCAAAATTCAGACAGACATCAAATCCATGGATGCAGAAACTGGCCCAGGAATTCTCGTCCTCATTTATCAACAACTTCATCACTAGAGCAACGTCTATATCACGGCCAGTTTCTCTTGGGGTTATCAAAGAGTTCAAAATTTCACATGACTCCCTTGTTTCTTTTGAGAACAGCAAATACAGGTACAATTGGAAGATGAAGCATCCTGAACTCCAGAACCAGTAAGGCTGTGCCTGCAGGAGAGAGGGTCAGACCCCCAAAATAGCAGGAAGAGACCAGCAGTCCAGTGCTCACCATTGCAGGCAGCCTCTCCTATCGCAAGGGTCCCTTCTCTTTTGCACCCTTGCCTCACATGGACTGGTACCTGCCCGCCATCAGCTAGTGGGAAAAAGATCCTGTGAACAATAGGTCCACACTCTGCCCTCTAATGACAGGCCTTCTACTCTTTCCTGTCTCATTAGTACTTCTAGTGACTTCAGTCCTGTAGTTTTATAAAGTCTTCTTCTAGTTATTTCGTAGCAGCTTGGGTAGGGACACTACCACATAGCAGAATTGCATATTTTTAAGCTTTAAGTAAACAGGATCTTAGAAAATTTCTTTCTCTTAAGAGGAAAAAATTGAATGATAAGAGAAACATCAAGTTTACAATGGCAAAGACTTGGAACCAACCCAAATGCCCATCCATGATGGACTGGATAAGGAAAATGTGGCACATATATACCATGGAATACTATGCAGCCATAAAAAAGGATGAGTTCATGTCCTTTGCAGGGACATGGATGAAGCTGGAAACCATCATTCTCAGCAGACTGACACAAGAACAGAAAACCAAACACTGCATGTTCTCACTCATAAGTGAGTGTTGAACAATGAGAACACATGGATACAGGGAGGGGAACATCACACACAGAGACCTGTTGGGGAATGGGGGGCTAGGAGAAGGATAGAAGCGGGGTGGGGGGTAGGGGAGGAATAACATTAGGAGAAATACCTAATGTAGATGAAGAGAGGATGGATGCAGCAAACACCAAGGCACGTGTACAGCTATGTAACAAACCTGCACATTCTGCATATGTACCCCAGAACTTAAAGTATATATATAAAAAAAGAAACATCAAGTTGAATGACATTTCAGAGAGTGCAACTTCCCCTTGTACCCTAGGGATGGTAAAAAGGTGAGTTATAGGGTGCTGCTGAAATCCCCAGGTGAAATGCCCATGGAGTTATGACCCTAGAGAAAATAGGGTTTTAAGGCCAAGTCTGCTAATAAATCAAAGAAATGCTAGTCTGTTGACCTTGGACAGAGGACCGTGAGTCGGGACACACTGTAATAGGTACAATGTAGGGTGGACAAAGTATACCTGGGGTAATAAAGGCTGTAAATTTGTTTGATAAGTTTGCTCTGGAGTTATTACTGTCATTATTTGACTTAGTAATTATGGTTTAATGTGTTAATAATTTTTACTTATGCAGTAATCTTGCAGGTTAAGTAGTTACCTGGGAACTCTATATCATGCGCCTAGTAGGTCCTGGCAATAAATGTCAATTGCAATATCTCCAGCCGCAGAACTTTGGAGGCCATGAAGGTACATTGCTCTTTCTTCACCCTCTCATGCTCCCCCAAACTGCCTAGTACTATCTCGCATCAACACCCGCTCTCTGGCGCATTCCCATGTACACATGTATTTCCCTGCATATCTGTCCATAATGCACTGCCCGGGCCATTCTAGCTGTCATTTTTTAATGCCTCTCTGATTCCTGTGTGTGCTTCTGTTTGATTGGTTGGTTTTCTTTTTTGTTTGTTTGTTTACTTCCAGCATAGAAGTTTCTGGCAAAGAGACTGCATCTTCCTTAGGGATTGAGAGAACCATGCACATTAGACTGTAAGCCTCTTGCGATGAAGGAGTTCTCTCATCACTGTATTCTCAGGGCTCAGCAAAGCAACATGGCCCACAGAAGATGCCTAAAAAAGATCTGCAAAATCTGAACTGAGTTTTAGGCACACTGGAGCCTAGCTGACCCTTTAGGGAAACACAGAGTTGAATGCAAAGGAAAAGCCTAGGAAAGGAGTTTTCCTTGCCCACAGCTTGTAGTGCTGAGAAATGCCCTTCTGTTGCAAGGTGGGAAGAGAACAGAGACAACGCTTTGGACTTGAATGCTTTCAGAAAGAAAGACTGTTGTGCGATTAGACCCATTTGATCCTGTTAGACTTGAAAAAGGCTTGGGCAAACAATGAGGCCATGCTGGCCAGGGCTCCACTTGGTGGAAACTGTTGAAAGATAACAGGCAAAGGAAACTGATTAGCCCATCTTGGGAAGGGGGGATGAGAGAAGAGCCACACGTGGCCAGGGGCTCAGCAGGAGCCTCTTGCTATGGAGAGGCTGATTGTGATAAATGTCAAGAAGCCTGGAGGGATTAAAGGAAGGTGAGCACAGAGCCCCCACTTAGCTCCCATGAGAGCATCAGACACTCCATCCTGTATTCTTTCCTTTGAGCTCCAGGAACTAAGTGGTTCTCCCTACTCTGTCATGCTTTCTTTTCTTAGCAATATATTTCCTTCTGGTCCTGTCCCAGTTACACAGAGAGGGCATATTGTAGTGGAAATGAGCACTGATGCTGGAGCCAGACTGCCCAGTTCCAATCCTTCTGCCACCCACTAGCTGTGTGACTTTGAACAAGTTACTTAACCTCTCTGTACTTCAATTTCCTCATCTATAAAGTGGGATAATGATAATAGTATCTACACATAGGGCTGGCATAAAGATTCAATAAATTAGTGGATGAGTGCTATAAAGGTAACCTGCAAGCTCACTGGCCATGTGACTCTCTGAGACTCAGTTTCCACATCTGTAAAACTAGCTAGTTATTAATAGGCATTTTGCAGGGTATTTGAGAGGATTGGAGATAATGAATACATTCAATATAAAATGTCAGGAATACAGCATTTGCTCAGAAAAAAAAATTAGCTATTTTTATTATTATCAACAGGTAACGATTTTAACCCAAAAAAATTCATTTTAGGAGTTTTATTTCTTTTAAAAGAATTCATCTCTACGACATTGGTTTTGTAAGTCTAAATTTTGTTTCCTTAAGGTAAGGAATATCCATGTTGAATTAATCATCTCCACTAATGCTTGCCTCTGAATTATTAGAATGATGTTAGATGGAGGAAAGTCTCATGTTAAATTTAATATAGCCACATAGAAGGTCTTTTCAAAATTCTGCTATCTGAAATGCATCTCCAGGGAAAAGAGGAAGTAGTAGCAGCAACCACTGGAATGGCAGAAGACAAGCTTCCCATTTAGAGCAGAGAAAGTTCTCCAAGTGGAAACCTTCCATTTTTCCAGACAACTCCACCTTTGGCCACGCACATCACAAGGAGCCCCTTTTCTCATCGGGTCCCATGTAATTACAAACAGGGCAGAGTTCGGTGTCAGCATCCTGCTAACTCCCTCCCTGAACTGGGCCTTCTTCTGCACTTTCACTCTTACCTACTTCTGTCGTTTCACCTGTTACCTAGTTCCAAAATCCAAAGATTTTCAGGAATCTACAGCACTGTCCCACTCTCCCGGTACCAATTTACTGTCTAAGCATGTTTTCACGCTGCTGATAAAGACATACCTGAGACTCGGCAATTTATACAGAAAAAGAGGTTTAATGGAGTCACAGTTCCACTTGACTGGGGAGGCCTCCCAATCATGGCAGAAGGCACATCTTACACGGCAGCAGGCAAGAGAGAATGAGAGCCGAGAGAAAATGGAAACCCCTTATAAAACCATTAGATCTCATGAGACTTATTGACTGCCACAAGAACAGTATGGGGGAAATTGCCACCATGATTCAATTATCTCCCACTGGGTCCCTTCCACAACACATGGGACTATGGGAGCTACAATTCAAGATGAGATTTGGGTGAGGACACAGCCAAACCATATCAGCCACTCTTGCTCTTCCAGGTAGGCCTGCTCCCTCCTCTTATGTAAGGAACCACCAACCTCCAACAGCCCACATTATCTGCAGTTCAGAAATCTCAGCAGGAAACTCTAAAGTCACAATAGGAGAGACCCCAGCTCTGTGCATGCATCAAAATATAGTCCATATGCTGGCTAAGGACATACCCATCAACAAAGAACTGCATATATGACGGTGGTCATCCAGTAAGCTAAGGTTAATTTATTATTGCAGAAAGAAAACCATCTTGTATAAATTGAATGTAGCTTAAGTGTAGAGTGTTTATAATGCCTACAGTAGTATACAGAAATGTCCGAGGCCTTCACATTCACTCACCACTCACCCTCTGACTCACCAGAGCAACTTCCAGTCCTGCAAGCTCCACTTGTGGGAAGTGCTCTATACAGAAGTATCATTTTATACCTTTTATACCTTATATTTACTGTACCTTTTTCATATTTAGAAACACAAATACTTATCATTGTGTACCATTCAGTATAGTAACACAGCATACATGTGTGTAGCCTAGAAGCAATGGCTCTATCATCTAGCCAGGCGCGTGGTAGGCTATATGTCAATGTCTGTGTAAGTACACTCTGTGATGTTCACACAGCAACAACATCGCCTAATGATGCATTTCTCAGAACGTATCCCCATCTTTTTTTTTTTCTTTTTGAGATAGAATGTCAATTTCTGAATATCTGATGTACTTATTTGCCAGGCTGGAGTACAGGGGCACAATCTCAGCTCACTGCAACCTCTGCCTCCCAGGTTCAAGCAATTCTCATTCCTCAGCCTCCTGAGTAGCTGGGATTACAGGCACCCACCATCATACCTGGCTAACTTTTGTATTTTCAGTGGAGGCAGGATTTCATCATGTTGGCCAGGCTTGTCTTCAACTCCTGACCTGAAGTGATCTGCCCGCCTTGGCCTCCCAAAGTGCTGGGATTACAGTCGTGAGCCACTGTGCCAGGCCACGTACCCCATCTTTAAGCAATGCATGATTACATTTGTGATTTAAGAAACAACTTGCAGAATTCTTTATAAATGGACTGAACAAAAAAAAAAAAGAAAGCCAAAGACTAGTCACATATGTATTAACAGAGGATTAAGTAAGAAAACGTGGCAAGGCCTGGAGGTGTGCCAGACACAGGCTAGCATGAGGGTCCTGAAATCCCCCGATTAATTAAGGTCGCCAGATTCAGAGGGAACAAAAAGAACACTTAGTTCAATTTGAATTTCAGATAAACAACAAATAATTTTTTAGTATATGTATATCTCAGGAAATACTTGGAATATACACACAAAATTCATTGTTCACCTACAATGCAAATGTAACTTGGCATCCTACATTACCTGGCAATCACACTTCTGATATGCCCTGGTATTACAGCTTCCACTTTTAGAGAATTTGCTGGAAGTTCTCTCCCACTCATCTTCCTCTGCATCCTCTACTAGGAATACAAAAACGAAGCATGGCTCCATCCTCTTTCCCTTTCCCTACTAGCAAAGAGAATGAAAGCCCAGAGAAAACCCCTTCCCCACATGACAGAGGGAGAAGCCATGGATGTAGCTTGGAAGCAGCCAGAGTCAAACATCTTGAGCAGAACATGTGATCTTAAGCTCGTTTCAGGGCCCTTCATGGGTCTGGGGATGGACTACTGTGATGGGGGGTGACCAGTCTAAAACTGTAGGCAAAAAGTTCTAACTGTGCATTTTCCAGGAAGCTTATATAGATAGACCTATCGAGAGATATATCCATGTACAGAGAGAAATATCTACATCTATATCTATGTATATATAAATATCTATATCTACATAGTCATATATCTTAATTTGACATACGTACATGTGTGTGCACGTGTGTGTGGGGAGAGAGAGAGAAAAAATCTATAGAGGGAGAGATATCTATGTATAAAGATAAAAATCTATTTCCATATATATGTAATATATATTATATATATAACATATATATTATATATTATACATATATATTACATATTATATATTATACATATATATTACATATATATTATATATTATACATATATACATTACATATATATTTATATATTATATATAAATATATTATATATATTATAATATATATAATAAATATATTATATATAATATATTATATATAAATATATTATATACATTATATATATATATAGAGAGAGAGAGAGAGAGAAGTGTATACATATGTATAAACATATATATAATTCTGACAGGGTCCTATAGTGAATCAGACAGACATGTTCCCTGACCCCATGGTGTTCCTATCCTAGCTGCGGAGATCATCTACAAAGAAGCAAACAGGTAACCAGACATTTATTTCAGAGAGCAATAAGCTCTATAAAGTAGGAATATGGCCAGGTACTGTGGCTCATGCCTGTAATCCCAACACTCTGGGAAACCAAGGCAGGCAGATCACTTGAGGTCAGGAGTTCGAGACCAGCCTGGCCAACAAGGAGAAACCCTGTCTCTACTAAATATACAAAATTAGCTGGGTGTGGTGATGCATGCCTGTAATCCCAGCTACTCGGGAGGCTGAGGCAGGAGAATTGCTTGAACCCGGGAGGCAGAGGTTGTGGTGAGCTGAGATTGCACCATTGCACTCCAGCCCGGGCAACAAGAGCAAAACTCCATCTCAAAAAAAAAAAAAAGGAAAGAATGCTTGGTAATGCAGAAAAGAGTGCTGGGGGTGGCTGGTCACGCTCCCTTATTCAGATTCTACAGTGGCCCCATATCCCCTAACATGTGCACAGCATTTATGAGTCTGGCAATCTGGCCCTTCTGTACTCTGACCCCAACCCCTTTACCAAATCTCATCCTTCATTTCTCTACAACACAAATTCTTCACCTCCACCATGTCTCTTGTTCCCACCTCTATGTCTTTGCTTACCTGCTCATGCTTTTTTCCAGCCTCCACAAATTTTTGCCACTTTTAACTCTGTGTGATCCAGTTCTTGATCTGCCTCCTCCAGGAAGCCATCTCTGGTTTCTCTACCCCTTAAAAAAATACTTCACTTACTTTGAATTCTTACCATATAGGCCCCAAAGTATCTTACATATTTAGCCAAATTATTTTTAAATCATTTTACTGGAGATCTTCTTATCTCTCTACCCACATTATAACCTCCCAGAGAATGGACGTTACTCCAAACACCCTTTCATCATCTCGGAAACTCCCCGCATTTTACTGAGGCTAATAAATACAAGCTGAAATCATGAATGAAAGGTTTGCCACTTGCATCCACATGGGAAAATGGGTCATTACCCTGTAAGTATTTTTCAATTTCATTTTACTCAGGAAGTAATAGATATTTGGTAATACGATTTTATGTGAACTAAAACAAGCATGGCTCCACAGAGAAAAATGGACACATTTGTTGCTGGTCCTCAGTATCTGTCTAGGCTCTGAAAGTGATCTGACTCTTATTTAGAATCAGCCCCTCAGAAACAAATTTGAACAAAAATAAAAAGTTGTGATAGGCCTAAGCTAAACAGGCCTTTCCTAAGTCTGTAGAAATCTTGAGAAGTTACAGGTTTAGTTGGAATTCAGGAAAAAAAAAAAATCACATCATTTCCCAAACTCTACTACTCCCACCCCTACTCCCAAACCCTTCTCCAGTCTGATGGTGTTTCCAGAAAAAGGTCCAAAAAGTACTTGTTTACATAACAGAAGTGGATTTACATCTGTCTCCACATGATAACATTTCCATCATGGACCATAATGAAATTCACTGGACAAACTTACACAATGAAAAGAATATGGATTTGGAAAAGGTTTGGATGCAGATCTGTTCACAGCATGCTGATTCTCTTGCATCTATTTCTGCTGAAAAATCTATAGACATTCCCAATTCCTGTGGAGTTCCATCAGGGGAGCTGGCTTTTGTATACGATGTGGCTGCATTTGAGCTTAAGGACAAGTGAAAATATACCATCACTATTTGCAGAAACGAAGGAGTCTGCAGGAGAGGATTTTCAGAAGAGAAGGAAAACAGTTCTAAGACCTCAGTGATTTCTCTTCTTGCTGTAAACTCAACAGACTATCAGAGACTTTTTGCTGTGTTTCCCTATTTTGCAAAATGTTTTCAAAAGATGTCTTAACCTCTGTAGCAAGAATTTAACATTCAGGCCTCTGCAAGTATAAAATTCTGTGCAAGAGAGATCCAAGATGGCCAATTACTAGCAGCTCAGGATTGTAGCTCCCAGAGAAAGCACGCAGAACGAGATGACGTCACACTTTCAGACGAATTTTTGTTGCCCATGGACTAGGAGATTCCCAGCAGAGGAGCCCCACAGGTCACCAGCACGACTCTTGTGGCCAGCGTGGTGGTTTTGCCGGCACTCCAGCGCAGTGGTTCTCGGTGCAGAGTAAACAGGATCGACGTTTGGAGCTCCAGAAAGGCAGAGTCGCCCATTTACCTGATTGAAAAAGGGATTCAAGAGGGAAGCCAGACCAGAGATTCCAGAGCAGAAAAGCACCACGAATCTTATTGCCACTGTTTTAACCGGCACAGTGAGTTGCTCAGATTTTGGCGCTGGGAATCAACAAGTTGGACGTCCATTCAGAGACCTAATTTGAAAGTTGGCAATCACAAAGATGACAGGTGGATAAATTCACAATGACGGGAAGAAAGCAGAGTAAAAAGGCAGAGAATACTCAGAATCAGAATGCCTCTCCTTCTACAGGGGACCACAGTTCCTCATCAGCAAGGGAACAAGGCCTGATGGAGAATGGGTGCATTCCGTTAACAGATTTAGGCTTCA
>PVKP010031704.1:9241-26797 GCA_004027715.1 Plecturocebus donacophilus | reverse complement strand
GCTAAGGTACAGACATAAAGAGTTACCAGCCATGATTCCAGAAGTCACAAGATTTGCAACTTTTCCAGTGACTCCTGCAGATAACATCACTATTGTAGAACCAAAGGTTGGCCTTTTGAGATGTCTCTTCAGGCTTTTGCCTTTCTGACTACTGGAGTGCCCCTACTGAACCATAAACCAGTCCTGTGGCCCCACCCAGAAATGGAATCAGAGCACAAGGGCCATTTTCCACACCCCTATGAATGCATTCCAACCAATCAGCAGCATGCATTCCCTAGTCACCTTCTCTTCCTAAAGATTCTAGTCTCCAAATATTCATGGAGGCTGATTTGAGTCTGTGTGTGTAAAGCTCTTTTCCTACTGCAATTCTCCTCTTGAGAAATAAGCTGTATCTGGGGAGCGAGCAAGGAGATCCCCCTGGGTGGTTACAAGAACTCAGTACACTGCATTTACCATGGTTGTTTGAGGTTCTCCCAAACTTCCAATTTGACCAGAAATGAAGATGTCCTATCACATTTTGGTTTTCCTTGAAGGCCCTAATTTTGATTTTCCAAAGTGTATTCTTAGGCATCAGACTTCTGATGAAAAGTTCCAAACATATATGTCCACACAAACGTGTTTGAATGTTACATTTGACAGTGGCCACATCAGTCTGATATGAAGTAATGTGGTTTGAAGGAATCAGATGCACTTGCCTCTAGCAGTAAAGAGGAAGCCAGCAGTCTAAAAATGATTTCAGGCTTCTAACAGTCTGTTTAGGAGAAGGCAACTGGGTAGGCTTTGCCAAGTGAAGACGTACCTCAGGAAAAACTGGAAAGTGATATAATGGGGAGAAGACGCTTGGGAATTAATAGTGTGGATCTAGGTAGGACTGAACCACTTCTTGGATACTGTCTTCACGTTGGCCAGATGAAAAGAAGAGCAGTGATGTCTGGTGCGTAGATGAACGCAGATGATACAACTTGGCTATTTCTCGATTTATTATGTAAGGTTTTCTGTATTTAAAAATCTCTTTATAGATGATAAAAGCATGAATCTGTGTGATAGATAAGCTAATTTTTTATTTCGGAGGTCAGATTGGCAGGTTGCATTAAGATTTAAACCTTTTAAAATGATGCCATGTCACACCTTAAATTTAATCAAGTAGATTTTTTGCCCACTAGCGGAGAGCCACGGGAAGTGTGAAATGAAGTTTAGAATGAAGGTGCATTTAGCCCAGTCATCTCTGGCCTCTGTGGACTTGCTATTGTTAAGTAAATGTCATTACACCCCAAGAAGGGATGACTCACAGTGACTGCTGGAAAGGGGGAGGAGTGGAACAAGGAGAGTGAAACCTGAAATGCCTGGCCCCTGTGTTTAAATGAGGATGTGTGGTTGGGTCTAGTAAGAAATGTCTAATTGAGTTGTAGTAAGAAATGAGAGAAAACTACTATTTCAACACTCTGGGCTGTGTCAAGTCTAATTGTTGGTACCAATAGAATAGATTTTTACCAACAGAATTGAGATTTATCAATTCCAGTAACTAAAGGGTTCTTTTGAGCTAAAATAAATGTTCGTAAACTTGAAGCACTTTATCCTAAGTAAAATAAGCCAGACACCAAAAGACAAATACTGGGGTCAGGCGTGGTGGCTCACTCCTGTAATCCCAGCACTTTGGGAGGCTGAGGCAGGCGGATCACTTGAGGTTGGGAGTTTGAGACTAGCCTCGCCAATGTGATGAAACCCCATCTCTACTAAAAATACAAAAATTAGCCAGGCGTGGTGGCGGGCGCCTGTAATTCCAGCTATTTGGGGGGCTGGAGTAGGAGAATCGCTTGAACCCAGGAGGTGGAGGCTGCAGTGAGCCGAGATTGCACTCCAGCCTGGGAGACAGAGTGAGACTCCATCTCAAAGAAAAAAAAAAAGACAAATACTGCTATGATCTCACATATGTGGAATCTAAAATAGTCAAAGAAACACAGCAGAATGGCAGTTGCTAGGGGCTGGGAGTAGAGAAAATGGGGAGATGTTGATTAAAGGGTAAAAACTTTGGTTACAAGATAAATAAGTACTAGCGATTTAAAAGGTATAGCACGGTAATTCGGTTAATAATATTGTATTATATACTTGAAATATGCTAAGGGAAGAGATTGTAACTGTTCTCACCACTCACACTCACAAAAGAACAAAAATGCGAAAAAAATACATAAATAAAATAAACATTGGTGACATGTATGGCTTAGTCAAATTTCTTTGAATCGTATGTTGTATCTGACCAAGTTAGATAGTTAAAATAAAAGCAGATTTAATTTGACTGTGTTTTAGATGGTTGCTGGAAAACAAACTAATAATTGATGACTTCTACTGAAAGACAATGAAAGAAATGAAACCCTTAAGGGCCTGTCATTCATGTCACCAATTAGGTGGCAGGAAGAAAGCTTGTTTATCTATAATCTGATCTGCCTAGTAAGCACAGCCCTCCTTTGCTGTTGGAGTCACAGACCACTGCTAATAGAGACGAGGCTTCAGCACAGCAGGAGTGGGGGCACTGGGTGCAGAGGAGACTGTGGAGCTGAGTGGCAACACATTCTGCAGCCAGATTCCCTGGTTTGAACCTGCCTCCACCGCTTCAGGACTGCAAGTTTCTCATCTCGCTCAGCCTTCATTCCCTCATCTGCAAAATAGAGACTCTGTCTCTTTATCTATAAATTTAAAAATGGCGGTAATAACAGCACCCACCTCATAAGACCCATTGTGAAGATTAAATGAGCAATGCATATAAGACACTCAGATGAGTTCCCAGTGCTCCAAAAATATTGTCTATCTCTGCAGTGGTGTTTAATGAGGTCAGTACATAATGTGAAGCAGCGGGGTGGGAGTGGGGGTTTGAAACAACTATGGCATGAATGATCACAGGTACTATCCACATTTGTACGTCCAAAATATTTATCATGGGTGTTGGATGATTACAATCTGCAAATTTCTGCCATTATGTTTGTTGTATTATAGAAAAGATTATGGGTTACGCTGTTAGTAACCAGGGATTCATTTCACCAGGACTGTAAATTTCTGAAATAACACATAGAGATAATGTTGAGATGGATAAGCAGAGGATGGCAGGTACCATGATAGCATAATAATTGGACCAGTGGCCATGAATGATCACCTGAGACAGAGTTTCCATGTTAATGGCTCTATCTGGTCCTCCTATAAGAGGACTTGATTTATCTTTGTGATATTTTCCCCGTAGAATCAGGCAACATTTTAAAGAAAACACAGGGCCTAGTGGGGTGGCTCACACTTGTAATCTCAGTGCTTTGGGAGGCTGAGGCAAGAGGATTGTTGGTGGCCGGAAGTTTGAGACCAGCATGGACCACATAATGAGATCCCATCTCTAGAAAAGACAAAAATGAGCCAGCCATGGTGGCATGCACTTGTAGTCCCAGCCAGTAGGGAGGCTGCGGCAGGAAGATCACTTCAGCCCAGGAGTTCGAGGCTGCAGTGAGCTAAGATCATGCCACTGCACTCCAGCCTGGGCAACAAAGCCAGATGCTGTCTCTAAAAAAGTAAAATAAAAGGCCAGGCATAGTGACTCATGCCTGTAATCCCAGCACTTTGGGAGGCTGAGGTGGATGGATCATTTGAGGTCAGGAGTTCAAGACCAGCCTGGCCAATATAGTGAAACTCGCTTCTACTAAAAATACAAAAAAAATTAGGCGGGCATGGTGGCGCATGCCTATGATCCCAGCTACTCAGGAAGTTGAGGAAGGAGAATCGCTTGAACCCAGGAGGTGGAGTTTGCAGTGAGCCGAGATTGTGCCACTGCACTCCAGCCTGGGCTACGGAGTAAGACTTCATCTCAAAAATAAGTAAATAAATAAACAAAATAAAAAAGAATACCAATTTAAAGGAAACTTCTTTGGCCTGTGTGCCAGACAGGCCTGTCGTTTTCTTCTTTCTCTTAGGGAAGCTGCCCATATCCCATCTTCTTTTCTTGATGAATGGTTGAAAAGGTGACCCCTCCCCCTGGTCACAGCAAATTGGGTCCTAGGGATCCCTGATCCACACTGGCCCATCAGTTTTTCTTTCCTGGGATTTTAGGCTCCTAGAATATTCTAGATATGAGAATTAGACATGGAGACTTGAGAAGCACCACCAAGGCCAAGAGAGGCGGTACTGCTGCATATCTACAGAGAGATGTCACGGAGAACGAGGGATGACAGACTAGGGCCCCCCTCCCCCCTCCAGACGGAGCCATGGTTATCGGACTGCTGGAAGCGCTGTCATTCAGGTGGCACTTCCTGCCTCTGGGTGTCCTGAGATTCACAGAAACAAGCCACGTCTTCTCAGCAAATACCCGTTTTACTCACTCTGGCTTGACAATCTACTTGCAGCAGATGGAAGATGGTAAAACTTAAATTCCTGATATTTCATTTTCCTTGATATAATTAATTTTCTTGCAGAAAATGAACCCTTATCTTGTCTTGTAACGTACTACCTTCTGAGAATTGAAGGCAGAAGCTGCGGAAGAGCAGTAAGGCACTTCATTGAGGAAAGATCTGGAAAATTCGGGAAGGTGGAAGAAGGGCCTCATGAGAATCTGGGAAGATGAGTTGGCAAAAAAAAAAAAAAACAAAAAACACTACGCTGTAATCAGAATTGCATATGAAAGAAGGAAAGGTTGAAGGCTTGGTGGGGGCAGGGAAGTGCCACAATTGTGATAGAACCAAAGAGAAGGCAGGAATCCAAGATCAGACAGCAAATGTCAAAAAGGTTCTCTGGAAGAGGATTAAGGAAACAGGTAGCAAACACTTTGAGCTATCTGTGAACCACATGATAAAGGAACTCACCATATGGTGCAGGAAGATAGCAGAGCAGGCTGAAGTACAGGGAACTGCTTTTGTCTGTAGGATTATATAACTACATCTAATGTATGTATGTATATGTCTGTGTGTGAATACATACCACTAATGAGATTAAAATTAGTAGAGACTCCCACAACAGAAGCTCAGATGTTAGAGAAGGCCTTTGTTTCTGGCGTGAACTAAGCTGCCTCTTAATCTCCTCAGGCAATTTCTTTCTGTTGAAATTGGGTGCCACGCTTGGCTCCAGCAGAAGATGCTGTGAGGCTGAGTGTGGTGGCTCAAGCCTGTAATCCCAGCACTTATGGAGGCTCAGGCAGGCGGATCACTTGAGGCCAGGAGTTTGAGACCAGCCTGGTCTCTCCTGTCTCTACTAAAAATATACAAATTATCTGGGCATGGTGGCAGGCGCTTGTAATCCCGGCTACTTGGCAGGCTGAAGCACGAGAGTAGCTTGAACCCAGAAGGTGGAGGTTGCAGTGAGCCAAGATCGCCCCACTGCACTCCAGCCTCGGTGATAAAGCAAGACTCTGTCACAAAAAAAAAAAAAAAAAAAAAAAAAAAAAAAAAAAAAAAAAAAAAAAAAAAAAAAAAAAAAAAAAAAAGAGAAAGAAATGAAAAGAAAGAGAGGAAGACAGAAAGAGGAAACCAGAAGACACTCGTCTGGGGCCTGGACCTCTGGAATGTTCTCTCACGCTCACAGAGCATGCCAGTTAAGCACCTTGGCCTTCGCGGAGACAAACTTGGAGGCTGCAGAGGGTGGTGCTGTTGAAACACTGGTGCTGGAAACCAGGGCAGAATTCTCCATCAAAACCCACCAGGCACAGTGCTCAGGGCCCATGCTCTTTTCAGGGCTCATAAGGGACCTTAGTTTCTTTTAAAATCACGAGAAAAAAAGTGAACTTAGGTAGAAGTACATGTTTTAATGTGTAATATTAATATATTTGTCTTCATATCAATGCAGTCATGAGATATCATCTTTGCTTTTTTTTTTTTTATGGAAGAAGGAGAAACCCACAGATGTCATTTTGCAGTTTTCTAAACATTTAAGAACAGGGTCTCCTTCTGTTGTTCAGGCTGGAGTGCAATGGTGTAATTACAGCCCACTGCAGCCTCAAACTCCTGGGCTCAACCAATCCTCCTGCTTAGCCTCCAGAGTAGCCAGAACTACAGGTATGTGCCACTGTGTCTGGCTAATTTTTAAACACATTTTTAGAGATGAGGTCTCGCTATATTGTTCAGGCTGGGCTGGTCTTGAACTCCTGGGTCCAAGAAATCCTCCAGCCTTGGCTTCTCAAGGCTCTGGGATTATAGCCGTGAGCCACCACACCTGGCCTCATTAAGTAGCTCTTGTAATAGTTTTGTAACTGCTGTTTCAATAAAAGACAAAAAGAGAGAAAGAGAAGGAAGGAAGAAGGGAGGGAAGGAAGGAAGGAAAAAAGGAAGGGGAAGACTAGCGGTTTGGATTGGGCACAGTAGTTCGCTCATGTAATCCCAGCACTTTGAGAGTCCAAGGCAGGAGGATTCCTTGAGCTCAGGAGTTCAAGACCAGCCTGGGCAACAAAGTGCGACCCTGTCTCTACAAAAAAATCAAAAAATTAGCTGGATGTGGTGGCATGTGCCTATAGTCCCAGCTACTTGGGAGACTGAGATGGAAGGATTGCTTGATCCTGGGAGGTTGAAGCTGCAGTGAACCACAATCACGTCACTGCACTCCAGCCTGGGTGACAGTGAGACTTTGTCTCAAAAAATTTTTTTTTTTAACTAATGGTTTGGGGAGATGTGTGGACCCCAAAGTGGAGAAGAGACAGCAAGAGGCAACTGAAATCACAAAACCTGCTTTCAAAGTCTTGTCTCCTTCCAGCTGTGAGATCTTGGAGAATTCACTTAACCTCTCTTACTTACAATTTCTAGATGATACAAAGGAGTGATTATCAGTAACTACCTTGCAGGATTATAGTGAGAACTAATATGATATAATGAGTGCAAATCCATGGCATAGTCCCTGTCAATGAGCATGAGCTCGTTGGAGACAGTGGGCAGGGTGTGAGTGGAATTGGAGTGGGTGTGTCTGGGTGGTAGTGTTGGTAGGGGTTAGGAAAAGGGAGGTTGAGGGTTGAAAAGGAACGAACTAAGGAGTCACTGCACTCACTAGAGATGCTTCCAAGACTTGGGGATCCCACAAGGCTGAAGCCTGTGGAGGAGGGCAGAGGCTGGAGGAGTGAAAGCCATTCTCATGGGCCTTCTTAGGAATCCCTGCAGATGACTCACGGTTCCAATGAGCACGTGGAACATGTGTTATTTGCATATGGATAGGCAGCCAATAAGCAAAGAGTGATGAGGAAGAACAGAAAACCCAGAGCCCTCCATCACTAGAAGCATGTGATTTGTCTAATGGCAGTAGTTTACACTGAAAACAAGGCATGCAAACTCTGTTGTTTTTTTGTTTTTGTAGAGATGGGGCCTCCCTATGTTGCTCCATCTCCTGAGTTCAAGTGATCCTCCTGCCTTGGCCTCCCAAAGCACTGAGATTACAGGCATGAGCCACTGCACCTGGCCACAAACTCTTTTTAGCACTTAAAGGGAAAGATGAGGAAATAAGAGGGAAAAATGACTAACCTCCTAGAATATGTTCACGACATTCCAGGTAATCACTGTTAAAACTAGGAAATTACATGTTAAGTATCAAGCAATCAAGAACCCCAAATCAGCTGGTAGTAGTGTTTCATGCCTGTAATTCCAGAACTTTGGGAGGCTGAGGCAGGCTGATCACTTGAGCCAAGGAGTTTATGGCTACAGTGAGCTATGATTGTACCACTGCACTCCAGCCTGGGTGACAGAGTGAGACCTGTCTCTAGAAAGGAAAAAAAAAAAAAAGAGCCTCAAATTACACACATCTAAATCAAACCTGGTCTGTTTAATGCCATTTACTAGCTGTGTGACTTGAGCAAGTTATTCCAACTTTGTGCATCTCACTCTCCTCATCTGTAAAATGGGGACAATAGTAGCTGCAACATAGAGTAAGTATGAGCTAATGAATACATACTAAGCACTTGTAACAGAGCCTGCCACATAGTAAGGACTAGAAAAATGTTAGGTGTTATTATCATCATTGTCACCATCACCACCACTAGAATATAAGTTCCATTAGGGTAGGCAGATATATTTGTTTGTTTTGTTCATAGCCATTGCCTCTGTACCTACAAGGGTACCTGGCATATAGTAGATGCTCAGTAAATACTTCTTGAATGAATGAATCCTTAGTTATGCCTTTCAGTGGGAAGTTACTGTAAAAGTGATGAATTCTCCCCAGAATAGTGTACAGATTCCAATGTTAGTTCCAGTTCCCTTCCCCTCACACCTGCCCTACTCCCCTGAGCAAGCCAGGATGCCTCATGCTCAGATCTGGGAAGGTATGAGTTACAAGACTGCTGATAACCTGGGAGACAGATGTTTCCAAAAGTCGCTAAGGAGAGGAGACATAATACAAAAGGATAAGGAAGGAGTGGGTGGGGAAGAACTGACGGTAGCAAATCTCAAAAGAGTAGCTTGACTATCTGGATATATTCAGTGAGTAAAGAAGGGTGGAGGGAGGTCAGGATGACAGGAAAGATTTTTAAGGACACAGGAAGTGTTAAGCATGTTCCTTCTTTCAAGGAAAGGATATGGCGGAGAGGAATGAGCAGAGACTTTGTAACTTCCAGATACGCACACAAATGATAACAAAAGACTTCACACTCTTAGAAATACCATGGTAATCAAGCTGCCAAATCACCTCAATCTTACACTGTGTGAGTGTAAGATTTTTTTTTCTTTCTCCCTCCTTGTGTCTCAAGTGTAAGATTTTATGACAGTTTTTTCACCAAATGTGGTTCAGGTATCTGTACAAAGACAGAATTACTTTTCTTTTAATATATTCTCCTCAAACACATTAAAATAAATATGTAACTGGTATATCAAACCAAACGCATTAAAGTGAATATATAACTGGTATATCAAACTTGTGATTTCACATAAATTATTGCTTAGAACAATGTTAAGAAGAAGAAAAGAAAGTCAAGTTAAAGTCAATTTAGAGAAAAATATGATAGTATAAAGGAGGCATGTAATGGCAAAAAGAAAAACCCACATCAGGTACATAAATGACTAATATTTGGTAAACTTAACCAAGACTATAGTCAATTCTGTTGTACAGTCTGAATTTTAAGCTACAAAAGTTTATGTCAGCATCTTGGAGGGTGTCATGCAAATGCCAAGTTTCTAGGGGTACCCTAGTGAAAGGAGCCACTGCCAGACCCTCCAGGGCTTCCTTGGTGATACACACAAGCATTTGATGTCATTGGTTCAGTTTCTTGCAATTATTCTAGGGAAGTCAAGCTCCAGATGGGGAAGTTTAATGGTTTGGTCTCTCACCTCTCTGTTTCTGATTTTAGATCATCTTAGATGCATAGACAGCAGCAGAACTGGATGGGATTTTTAAGAGAAACAATGTGATACCTGGGCACCTAGCTTCTATAGACTCTTCATTTTTTCTTTTTAATTTCATAAGCTGCTGACTTCTTCCTACTTGATTTATTCCTGGCTTGTGCTAGGCTTCAAGAAAGTCACTACTAACACCTGGCATGCTCCATGATTCAAACACAAGAAATGTCACGGAGAAGAGGCACTTGAAGTTTTTTGTTTGTGGGGTGTGATACATTGAGAGCTGTGAAGGGAAAAGTCAGAAGCTCTTTTGTGTGTCACCGTGAAAAATTCCAGCCAGGGCTTAAAAGTAGGGAGCATGGCTGAGACAACTAGTCACCTACCCCAATTGTTCTCCCGGCCTCCTTTGCACTGAAGTGTGGCCACGTGACTACATTTTCTCTAATAGAGAGTAGGCAGAAGTGATTGGTGCCACTACCCAAATCGAGACTTTTAAGAAGCAGCTTGTGCCTCCTCCACCCTCTGACTGCAGAGAAAAACAAAGCTCTGGGGATTAATGGAGCAACTTAGGACGAAAGGCACCTTGTCCCTTAATCACCATATGGAGAGAGTAGGTAGGGCCAGGCGGGCCTGTCTTAAACTTCTTAAACTTAGAAGTTTAATGAAAAACTTCTATTGTGTCTGAGCCAGTATATATCTGGGGGTCTATTTGTTACAGCAGTTGAATCTACCCTAATAAAAGGAGTTTAGGTGCCCTGTCAGCCACACAAATTAACCAAGCCCATTTTGGGGGTGGGGGCCAGGAATAAGGACACATTCTGAGATTTTCATTTACTCCTTCCCCTCTTTGCATAGTTTAGTTAACTCACCCTTTAGCTATGCTCGAGCCACTCTTTCACAGAAGCCTTCTCTAGCTTCAAGTAGGGCAAATCCCAGTCCTGCAGGTGCCCATGGAACACATCAGACATCACAGCTGTTTTTAGACCTGTGTGATTTTTTTTGATGAATTTTTATACCTTCACTGCATTTAAAAAATTATGCATTTTTCAAAACTCACAGAATGATACACAAGATAGCTACATTTCAGTGTATATATTTTACCTTTAAAATCATCATTGCAAATATTGAATTCTGGTTAAGTGGTACACATGCTGAAAGTGTAAATGTAAAGTGTACAGATGTCTGCAACTTGCTTTGAAATGCATTAAAAAAGGGTTGATGGATGGATGGACAGATGGATCCATGATAAAACAAATACAGTCAAATGTTACTTGTAGAATCCAGGTGGTGGGTGTTATGGATTTTCATTATGCAATTCTTTCAAATTTTCCATTTTTAAAATTTTCACAATGAAATGTTGGAGAAAAAGTTTAATGAAAGTAGGGACCATGAGTATATTACATAAAAGGAATTAGTCTATATACATTTTCTATTACCAATCATAATGTTCCATAATTTGCTTTTATTTTTATTTGATATTATGCTATGAAAAACTTTCTGTAATGACAGATACATAATTTATTGATTGATGATAGGTAGATAGATGATAGATAATAAGATATATAGATGATAGGTATACAGATGATAGATGATAGATGATGATAGATAATAGGTAGATATAGATAGATGATAGGTAGGATAGATGATGAATAGATCTATTGATAGATGGATAGATAGATAGATAGACAGGTGTGTGTGTGTATGAGAGACAGAAAGAGAGAGAGAGGACAGAGTCACTTCATTTTTTTTAATATACATCATGAATATACCATTTGGGCTGTTTCTATTTTCCAGTAAATGTCATGTTTACATAGATTTTCTGTGCTATTAGGTTTGAGCTTCTTTATGGTGGTAGATCTATGTTCACGACAGCACACCACCTGCCTCCCCCAGCCCCTTTCTAGCCTCCTGACCTCATCTCAACTCACATACATTAGCTCAGTGCCGTCCACAGACAAGAGTCAGGGGTGTAAGAGAACAGGAAAGCCTCCATTCAAATTTTCCTGCACAACATTTTTTAAAGACGTGGATCATACATATCATTACCACAAGCACATATGAAGTCTCAGAAGCACGCAATATTAGTATTCATTAAATATTTAATGGATATTTATTATGACAGCACATTAGGGTTAGAGGAATCATGTCCATAATATTGTCCTTGTGCTGTGTATACACTTTATCAGGTATTTGCTGTATTTGCTTTATAAAGTAAGCTTGTATCAATAATCTGGATGGTACAAATCTGTCCAATTTATATATGTGCAGCGTAATTTTAACTCCAGCAATCATTAAAGGTTCAATTCTTGAAAGATGTTAGCAAAACTCAAAGTTCCAAGGCATTATAAAAATAGAGGATTAGGGATAAAATTCTAAGCATCATTAAATAATAAATGAAAAACTATCTATCGGGCACTATGCTCCGTACCTGGGTGCCTGGGTTGATGGACGGACAGACAGATGGATCTATGATAAAGCAAATACACTGAGGAGCACTATGCTCTGTACCTCGGTACAATATACCCATGTAACAAACCTATGCAGCCACCCTCTGTATGTAAAATAAAATTTGAGAAATAAAATAATTTTTAAATATGAATGATACATTTGAATGCTCTGTAATAGAAGTCCTAGAAGGCATCTACCTCCAAGTAAGCCAGCCATGCCAGCGGGCCCTGCTTTGGTAAGACAGCCCTTCCAGGTAAACATTATTTCCTGTTCAAAAAAACAAACTCTCCAGAGTTTTCTTTCTTTGAAAGATTTTGAAACGGACTTACTCCTTTGAAATTCAATGGTCTTCACCCTTGCTTTCTGCCTTGTTTTGTTTTTACAGGTCTTACCAACAGGCTTGTGCCATTCCCTAGTTGCCTCACAAATTATTAGTGTTTTGTTGTTGTTGTTGCTGTTTTTTTTTTTTCTGAGAAGGAGTTTCACTCTGTTGCCCAGGCTGGAGTGCAGTGATATAATCTCGGCTCACTGCAACCTCCTCCTCCTGGGTTCAAGCGATTCTCCTGCCTCAGCCTCCCAAGTACCTGGGGCTACAGGCTCTTGCCACCACGCCTGGCTAATTGTTGTATTTTTAGTAGAGATGGGGTTTCACCATGTTGGCCAGGCTGGTCTCGAACTGCTGACCTTGTGATCTACCTACCTCAGCCTCCCAAAGTGTTGGGATTACAGGCGTGAGCCGCCGCCCCCCACCATTAGTGTTTAAAAACATGTTTTGTTTTGTTTTGTTTTGTTTTCCTGGGGTAAGGGAGGTGTACATAGATTACCCCAAAGCCCCATCTCTTTGATCTTCAGAAAGGGAAGAACAAATCACTGCAGCTGTGTTCTTCTGTTTATGGGGATTGATCTACATACCTAACCAGACTGCAAAATGTTCAAAGTTGGAATTCAAACATAAAATCTGCATTAATTTAAAACCCTAGTTGGCAACACTAGAGTTACAAAGGATTACTCTGTTTTAAAGGATCATAGAGGTGTTTGTTATTCTATTTTGCTTTCGTGACATACTGTTGTTTTCATCTATGATTTATTTGATGCTATATCTCCAGTCTGGAACAGAGCTCTCAATTATTATAACAGTTTCCATGGAGACATATGATCTATTCTCTCATTGCTCCCCAGTGATCCATTCTCCCGCGACTCCACCCACTACCCCCAACCCCAATCCTTTCCATGGGACCCTCCAGAACTTCCAATCCTCCATCAAACAGCCTTTCATCCGTTTTGTTAAGTGATCAAAAACAGGCGTAATACACGAACTTTTGAGTTAACAAGGGCAAGAGTAAAAATGTTAAATTAGCTCAGGGGGTCTGGAAAGACGGAAAGTAACCGAATAAACGTGTTCACATAGGGAGAGCAGTGGCAGCGAGTGGTCAGAGAAAGATGTGAACTAGGGTGGGAGCAGGGCTTCTCAGTGTTTATCCTTTTAATATCATCTTAATGATGAACCATGCGAATGCATTGCTTATTGAGAACATCATTTAGGACAGGTATGGTGGCTCACACCTGTAATTCCAGCACTTTTGGAGGCCACGGTAGGAAGATTGCTTGAGCTTTTAAGTTCTTGAGCAGCCTGGGAAACACAGTGAGATCCCACCTCTACAAAAAATATAAAAATTAGGCCAGGCACGGTGGCTTACACCTGTAATCCCAGTACTTTGGGAGGCCAAGGTGAATGGATCATTTGAAGTCAGGAGTCTGAGACCAGCCCAGTCAGCATGGTGAAACCCTGTCTCTATTAAAAACTACAAAAATTAGCCAGACGTGAGACTGAGGCAGGAGAATCAATTGAACCTGGGAGGTAGAGGTTGTGGTGAGCTGAGATGGTAGCTGAGATGCAGGCATGGTAGTGCATGCCTGCAGTTCCAGTTATTTGGGGACCGAGGCAGAAGGACTGCCTGAGCCCAGCATGTCGAGGCTGCAGTGAACCATAACTGCACACCACTACATTCCAGCCTGGGCAACAGAGTGAGACTGTCTCAAAAAGAAAAAAAAAAAGTACTCATTTAATTTTTAAAAACTCAGCTTATTAGAATGTCTTCTTTATTTAGGCCACTTTCTTCCCCATCATCAGAGAAACTGCTCCATGTTTGAAATCTAAATGCCTCAATTCTTCCTAATATTTGAAGGATCTTGACCTCATCCATTTTTTTCATCCCTAGACTTCTAAACTCCTTTTTTTCCTACCCAGCTGATGACCCTCTTCATGCTAGACATCTTCCTCGACCCAGTCTAGAAACCATTTTCATTCATGTATTCATCACACCTTTCCTGAGCACTTGATATAGGCTGTATGGGTCTGCAGTGAGCACCTTTCTTCCCAGAATCCTTAACTCTCTTTCTTCCATCATCTTCTAGTTCACTGATTCTACTAATCCCACCCTTAGTCCAAATCCACCATCTCCTTCTCCATCTCCACCCCAGGGATGTTCAGAGCTGCTGGTAAAAACCATACAATGGTGTGGATCACTGCCAACTGCCTATTCCCAACCTTAGGGACTGGATGGGCGATCTTCCTGGCTGTCCTGACTCTCTATACCCATCCCATGCAGAGGCTCTTTAGAATTTGAGCCTTCATCTCAGATCCTTTAGTCCATCTCAATGGATGCCCTTGCCACCCACAGACAAAGAATCCATGCATTCAATCTAGGCACTGAATGAGTTTGATTCCCTAGGCTCTGAAAACACCGTGGCGACCAGGACAGAGAAGATCCCTACTCTTGTGGAGCTTAGCTCTTAGAAAGGGAAGACAGAAAAATCAACGAGGAAGCAAGAAGAGCATCGCTCAGTGATGGGTGCTATGAGAGAGTTAAATATAACGGACAGTGAATGAGCGGCTGCTTTGAGTGGGTAGTTGGGGAAGATGTTTCAGAAGAGGTGGCATCTAAGTTGAGATGTGAATTACAGGAAGGAGCCAGCCATGCAAACAGCAAAGGGAGCAGCATCACAAAAGCTCTAAGGGAGAAAGGAGCTTTGTGTGTTTCAGTAACCCAAGAGCTGATGCGGTGGTCAGAGCACAGTGGGTGATGTAGAGAAGAAAAAGAAGAAAGAAGTTGCACAGAGAACAAGGGCCAGATGATAAAGGGCGATACAAGCTAAGGATGTAACATAGAATTTTTTCTTATTGTGATGGAAAGTCATCAGAGGTTTGTAAGCTGGGGAGCTCCTTGACCTAATGTTAGCTTTAAAAAATTATTATGGCTGTTAAGTAGAAAGTATATTAATCGTAAGTAACAAGATTGGGAGTGAGAGACCACTGAGGAGTTTCTGCAGTTATCCAGGTGATATCAATGGTTTAGATGAGGGTGGTATTACAGAGATGAAAAGAAGTTAGTGAATATGTGACATTCTTTAAAGGAACTGTCAGAATTCGCCAATGTATTGTATGTGGTTGTGGGGACAGGGGCAGTAGGCAGGGAGGGTGGTAATAAAGGAAAGAGGGAAACTCAGGGATCACATCCAGGTTTTTGGCTTAAGCTACATAGATGGCAAATAAAAGTATATTTTTTGCACACCTGAGTTCACAGTATGAGATTTATGCTAGACATCTTTGTGGCACACAAAGGGACTAAAAAACTCAAAGCAACACTAAACAAGTCAGCAATACTTATAACACAATCCCCACTTCAGTAAAACAGCATCTTGCCCTATCTATAAAAGCATCCAGAACCGCTCTACAAGTCCCAGAGTCATCCTTCCACTGTGCTACTGTTTGAAAGGAACCACTTCCATTCTTGGCTGTCAGGGTGATCTTTTCCAAAAGGCAAATCTGATCGTGTCACTGCTCTGCTTAAAAACGTTCAATGGCTCCCCACTGCACTGTGAATGAAACCCAAACTCCTCATCATAGCTTATCAAGTTTGCATCCTTGGGCCCTGCTTATCTCTGCAACATCACATCCTACACCTCCTTCTGCTCGTGACATTTTGGCCCCAGCACCTTCTGATGGCTCCTAGGATGCACCCAGCCTGTCCCCACCTAGGAACCTTTGCACTTGCTCTCTCTGCTGAGAACATTCTTTGCTAGCTCTTTGAAAGCACAGCTAGTTCTTTCTCATCCTCCAGGTCTCAGCGTATGTGCACCTCCTCAGACTGTCTGAGTGGGTCCCTTCTTTGTTTGTGACACAGCACTCCATTCATTTCCTTCATGGTATTCATTACAAAGTGTAGCGTGGGTATGTTTACTTCTTAGTCTCTCTCCCACTAGAATGTCCATCCCATAGGAACAGCACACATGCCTGCCTTGTTAGATGTTCCTTCTGAAGCAGGTGCAGTCACCAAATTATACCGTACCTTGCCAAAGCTGCCTTTCCCCAGCACCATTAGGAAGTTAAAATCGGTGAGTTTCATCCGGTCTCTGTTGCCATTGTTGTCAAATTTGGAGACAGTGTTGGTCGTCTTTTCTTCCGGGACCTTGGTTCCCTGACTGATCTTGGCCCTCTGCAAAAAGGAAGCACACAGAAAACATGCTTAGAGTTTGAGGATGCTCTTGTAGGAAGACACAAGCACACAACGGGAAGCTGTGGTTCCTGCAGCTCCGGCACCCTGTCCCCATGGAAAGCATGGCCGTACATCACTCCATACGCTGAAACCTGTCCAACATCCTTGGTGCCTCCATCTTTCTCTTTTCCCTCATGTCTCATCCATAACCAGGAACTGTCATTTCTTTCTTCCCAGCCATCTCTAGAATTCATCTACTTCTTTCCATCTCAACCATCACCTCCTGCCATCATCTCTCACCTGCACAAGGCACATTGATTTCCTTTACACTGGGCTTCACACACAACCACAGTGAGTCTCTCACCCAACCAAGTTCCCTCCTGCTTAAAATGCCTCGGTGGCAACCCACTATTTTCAGAATAAAGACTGAGGTGCTTTCACAGACCTATATGATCAGGCTCTACCTGGCTCTCCAACTCCATCATTGCTAGCTTCTTCCCTGCAATGTAGCACTTCTCCTTTCACTCCCTTGGATGTCCCAGGCCCCTCCAACCACAGGGCCTTTGCACCTGTTGCTGCTGTTGCAGTATGAATGGCTATTCTCTTCGCTTCAGCAACCCAGCTAGAGGTTCACATCTTCATATCCTCAGGGAAGCCTCATTGATTCTCTCTGTTTGCACTAGGTTCCCCTCTGACTTTCTCCCTTCACCTACTTCTCATTAATACTGAAGGATAACTGCCTGTTCACTTGTTTCCTTCCAATAAACTGGAGGCTCTGTTGAGGACATGGAATATTTATCATTTTCTGTGGTTTTCCTGACAACTGGTGTAGTTCCCAGCTAAATATTTGTTGCATAAATGGATGAGTGAGAGCCGTGTGTGTCCTCAGTGCAATGGGAGTGGGACTCCTTGCCATGAGCAGTGGAATGGGGCTCAGAGAGGCAGCAGATGCTTTGGAATGAGGCAAGAACCAGAAGCCATGGGCAGGAGACCTACAGCCACCAGGACTTTGTTACTGGATTCACTATTAGCAGAGAGAAAACTGGAGTTAAAAGCTTGTGTGCGGCTAGGCACAGTGGCTCACAGCTGTAATCCCAACACTTTGTGAGGCTAAGGCAAGAAATTCAATTGAGGATAGAAGTTTGAGAACAGCCTGGGCAAAAGGGCAAGACCCTGTCTCTACAACGATAAAGCAGTTAGCCAGGCATGGTGGTGTGCACCTGTCATGCAGCTACCTGGGAGGACCACTTTAGCCCAGGAGTTAGAGATTGCAGTGAGCTATAATCACACCACTGCCCTCCAACCTGGGCAACAGAGTGAGATCCCATCTCTCTCTTGCTAAAAAAAAA